>JASFXZ010000002.1:22294732-22603675 GCA_032209605.1 Mactromeris polynyma
ATATCATTTTGGTCTCTAAGTTTCTTCTCTAAGTCTTAAATTCTCAGTATTCAGTGCAAAATTATTGTATCTACTTTTTTACCAGAACTGAGTTACTTAAGTTTTCTTGACTGAATAACTAGTGTCACAACATTACCAATATGTATCACAGCTACACCATAACTTACAAATGAGTTGCTTGTAAATGTGCAAGTGACATGCTATTGTTAATGAGTTAAGTGTAATTTTTATGTTTTATATTGACATGATGTTACATGTAACATTAGATACATACTGTACAGAAAACATGTGTATGCCGAGTATACACAAATGTCAAATACATTACAATACGGCACATTTTATCAATTTACATCGCGGAAGGCTGTGGGGCTTGAACTTAATGCTATAAATTTATCATTGTCTTACAAGTTGTTTATTAATTGCCAATGGCAATTCTATGTGTGAGTTTCATTAGATTTATATATCATGTTATTGAACATTAATCTAAATGTGTAACTGTTCGAAATAAAGATCGTAAAATTATAGATATATGCACAACTAATACGGGAGAGTTGCTGGATTCACCACTTTTACCTGAAGTGTATTTCTTATCAGACCTACAACTGCTGAGTTTTGATATTTATTACTTCTTTAACGAATATCAATAATTATAATAAATTCAAAGTATTATTTTATTATTGATATTGTGACTGGTTTCTTTTCCTGCACAAAGTTTAAAAGATTTATTGGTTAGTGCAGTGATTATTAAACTAACCATTCTTATTGGTCAAATGTTGAACATGGTCACCTGGTTCATCTAGGTATAGAATCCTTCTAGGGCCATTGTAGCATCATGTTTATAATCACCAGCGATATGTGATGTTATTATACCTCATGTGACTTTGCCTTGTTAAATTCTCATTTACTCTTTATGAGTCATTCCGTACTGTAACCCTAACAGTGCGTTTTTCACCGGGTGATAGTATACTATCACATGGCTAAAAATAGACAATTCTGGTTTCCCAAGTTCATGATGGCAGACGCGCTGTAAATCAGTAACTTCCAGCGCTTGCAACTATCCCAAACGAAAAAAATGACGACTATAAACAAACAATGTTAATAAAGTCACTCTTTCTTCGGTATTTCAGCTTTATAGCCTTTGTCAAGAATGGAAAACAAATACATATATCATCTACATTGTCTTTTGTTTTGTTACTTCCGTCTTTACAATCCGTCAACGTCATTTTAACGTCAATCATCACTCCCACCCTTTTATTGGACGTCAGTTAAAATATGTAAACAAGCAGTTAGTAGTGTTGATTTTTTTTCATTTATGTTTTGTTCGATATTAAAATAGATATCAGATGGCTTCCCAGTGTGACAGTACATATTGTCAACATTCGAGAAAATGTCACACAGGAAGCCATCTGATATTTGTATACTATGATACAGCACACAACATGACAGTCAGACGAAATGGTATGATATGATGCAGGATGTATCATACCATCATAATGTCTCTGATAATAACATGATGTTATGATGGTCCAAACAGGATTCTATCTATCTATTCCATCATCCCTCTAATCAGTGACAATGTTAAGAGGCATGTAAAAGTTTGTTTGATATGTAATGAAGACAGAGCTCGGAATATTAGTATTCTATAACACTCGCAAATGTCTATGTGTGACTCTCTGTATGTCACCGTTTAGGGAAAATTTGTTGTATCTAATGTGTCCGAAAAAATTAAAAAAAAAAGAGTTTTACACAAAGCAATAGACTATATTATAGCTAAAACAGTGTTTTGTTTGCAAATAATCAAGTTGGATGCAGTATAATGAAATGCATTTTATAATCAATGCAGAAAATTCACGGTAAGTTAATTGCTTGTTATTGAGTAAAATTTGCATACAAAAATAATAAAATGTGCATAAAATAAATTGATACATCTGTGCACACTTACAATTAAATGGTTTATCAGTCAATGTATGAATGTATATACAGTTTAATGGAAGAGTAAAGTACTGTAAATAGAAAGAATAATGCACTATACGTGATACTGTGACAACCTATGTTGAACCATGTGACACTTGTTTTGCATTAACTTTAGCTCTGAGGGTAGTTTGATGAAGATGTATACAATTTGGAAGTGCTTAAGTAGAAAATTACATCACAACTAATACATTTAGTGACTGATTGGATTTGCTGATGTGATCACTTTTAAAAGGTCCCATTACTTTAAAAGGCAACTTGTGATAATTGATGAACATTTGTATTCTGATGTTTGTTGATAAAATTTCTTCTTGTATATCTTATTTTAGGCCATCCTTGAATAATAGTTTGTGTTATACCCTGACTGACCCACCAAAATTGGTCCTGGGTCAATTTGTCTGATGAAAATCTAGAATAAAATGACATACCAACATACCCAAAATATTGTCGGTCCTGGAACAACAGACAATTCTTTTATGATGGCCCTATAAATAGACAATGCATTTAACATCAGTATGTTGTAATCTGTTTGATTTGCTGACATTATATTCATGCTTTGAAGGTAAAATGTTGATCTCCAACATTTTATTGTTTCTTCGATACTTCATTTAAATATCATGGAATATCGCATAACATTTACTCAGGCCCTCGTGTCATAGTTCATTTTATACACGATGTACGCCAATGTTTATCTTTTTTTGTATCTGTTTCTGTTACAATCAATATATTGATTATATTGATTGTATTTTTTGTAGTGCATGTTACTGACATTTCTCACCTAAATGAAATGTACAATGTTTTATATGTGTTACTATGTCCATATTGATAAGTTACTGTAGGTAACACACATGGCAAGGATTGACTGGTCCTGAAACTGTCCTCTTCTGTGCACCGAGTTCTTCCAAAGGCAAACATGGAAATCAGGATAAGAACATACATGCTTAAATAGGCATAGTGGTAGAGTGCTTGACTCCTGACCTGAAGGTCGTTGATTTGAATACATTGGCAAGGTTGAACTCCTGACCTGAAGGTCGTTGATTTGAATACATTGGCAAGGTTGAACTCCAGTTGCTAGTACTGGTTGGTAACCCAGAACACAGTCTTTGACAGTGATTAAGATAAGTTGTGATAAAGTGTTTCACAGCCAATATAAAATAAAGAAGTCTGAACTAAAAGTATGTAATATACTGTTGCTTGTATCAAAAATTGGTACTCCCAATTCAGTCAGATTCAGAAACAAATATGTAATCATAATTATCCAATATTTTGATAGCATGCAGTGGTATATAATATACTTGGAATAGAAAAACGTGACATAAACATATATAATGTTTGATGAATTTATGGCTGACTTTTGTTGCCCCTAAACACTCACATCTTGGATACATAGTCTCATTTACTATGTGTATGTTTTGCTAATAGTTATATAAATATGAGATATTAATTAGTGTTATTTCATGCTCTGTTGTGGAGAAAAAACATAATGTGACTGTTGAAAGTTATAAATGGTTGGTTGGAGGCAAAACATGAAATCTCATCTGTCAACATTAGATGACACCAACTAATTATTACCTCCTTATGCAAGACTTCAAAAGTCACAGAAGCACTTGTTACAAAAACACACTTTTTATTTCACAAAGAGTTCATAAAACAGTTATTAGTGCATATGTCATCTTCACTGATATCTATGTCAAGGGTTTCGCACAACAATATTGTAATTGCATCTTACCAAAACTGAGTTATACTAGTTTTGGGACATGTGACATCTGGGTATAGGTTGTTTATTGTATACATATATCACTTTCTTGTTTGTCATTATCATAAAAACCAAATATGAGCAATCTGACAACGTCCTCTCCTCATTCACACTATGTTTTATACTCACTGTTAAGAATATCTGTACTTTAGTCAGATTGCAAATACAAGTATATGTGTACTTCTTGAGAAGGTGAGGTGGTGCTAATGATTAAGCTGCTTCTGTCTTTGAAATAATTGTTAAATCTGTCTACTGTCTATTCTCCTGAGTGACTTAAGAAACAATAATTTGTCCAACTGACATTTCACTACTCAATTTCTTGTACAGTATCATTCAGACCAATGTGATATTCCAAGACGTTGTTACATTTATACCTTTTATTTGAAACAGACTGGTTAATTTGCCATGGTCAATCTAAGTTTTTCTTTGCCTTAGTGTCAGAACGAGTTTGTCCAGTATCAGGTTACTGCAAATAGGGGTGGTTTGATGTCACTTATCTGTGATGATGTCACATGTCTGGTGTGATGTCATGTGTCTGGTGTGATGTCATGTGTCTGTGGCATGATGTCATATGTCGGTATTGTGATGTCTCATGTATGTGATGATATTGCATGTCTGTTGCATGATGTCATGTGCCTGTGGTTTGATGTCACTTATCTGTGATGATGTCACATGTCTGGTGTGATGTCATGTGTCTGGTGCGATGTCATGTGTCTGTGGCATGATGTCATATGTCTGTACTGTGATGTCTCGTGTATGTGGTGTGATGTCATGTGTCTGTAGCATCATTTTACATGTCTGTGGTGTGATGTCACATTTCTGTGGCTTGATGTCATGTATCTGTACTGAGATGTCAAGTGCCTATGGCATGATGTTGCATGCGTTGTGATACCTCAGTGTGGCAATCCTACATGTATATCTGCTTCAAGTACATCTGTTAGCCTGTAAAATTGTTGATATGGCAACAATTTCAACATGCATTTCAATCCTTGCACTGAACATTTATATACTGTCAACTTAGTCCTAGAACTGTTCTTTGTTATGTCGCGTTGTTACCTGTAATATCTAATGTGAGATATTTAATTAGCATTGTGTCACATCCATAATGGACCAATGAGAATGAGTAAGTGTTACCTTGAAGTAAGCACAACATTAATGACTTAGTTATAAACAACTTAGTGTTTGTGGTAAATTGATTGTATTGTCAATGGAAACATGATATGTAGCCATTATTTGAACATTACCCTATCATTTATACTTACAGTAAATTCGCATTCTTGCTCACATTCTACAAATTCCATCTTACTGTACTAGATGGCACCTATTTATATTGTGTAAAAGTATAAGTGTGGTGATTATTAATAGTAATGATTTGTTTTCTTGTGTCATTGGAAATAAAGAATTGTATTGTATGATACATGTCAGTGTCAACTTTACTTTTCTGTTGTTTCTGGAATATTACAATAGACCTCAGTTTTGGACAACTCTTTTAGTTTTGGTTAGTAGACTCTCATTTAAACAATGAATTGGCTGGTATTTAGTTGCTACTTGAGGAAGTAATGTGTTTTAGAATTTTTTTTGCTGACTTTTGATAAGTGTTTTGTCTTGAACTGATAAGTAATTTGTTGGTGTATAAATGAGGACGCAGCAGATTCTTTTTCATACTGAACACAGAACAGTATCTTTACATGATAAAAACAATTAACCCCCGCAGACAAAATTGCTATTTAAATTTGTTCCAGAAATTAACTTTTGTCCTCAAGAAGGCGTGCATATGTTTTACCTGCCATAAAACGTTAATTGATTAACCTAATGCTGTCTCGGTGTTGCTCATAAAAAATATAGGAAATTTCATAAATATTGGGACGATAGGCTTGTTTTACTACGCATGTAACCCTACTTACTTGGTTTTAGTAAACCAGGTAAGTACATACACCAAATGTTTCATGGTCATAAAATTGGTTTTGTCATAAAATGTCAATCCTTGTTATATCTACTCAGATTTTTGCATCATTGGTAGGTAAAAGTCACACATACTGGGCATTTCAGCTGTCAAAATCTGCTTCATTTTCAAACAAATTTGTTGGTCAATCTTCTCTGAAGAGATCATAAGTAGACGAGGGCTGTCAAAGTCATTCATTAACAGCATACCTGCGTAGAAGTCGTTGTCTACTGTGAAGAAAGTTATTTATTTAAGTGTGAAGAATTTGTGACTGACCACTGACTGACCACTGTTAATCCTTGGGCACTGTGGCCATTGTTGAATAGATGTGAGATAATACATTCATATTTATTATTTAGCTTGTCAAACAACAGCTGGACATAATCTGAAATCTTGTGACAATTATATCGTGGTGACATAAATATTAAGTGTCTGGATTTTAAACCAAATTTAGTGGATTTTGGATATATGGTAGCAGATTTTAATTAAGGTAACAATTTGCAACATTCATATTTAGATGTTGATGCAGTTTGTATTAAACAGAACAGAAACATATTTTTATGACATGACTGACAGTATTATATTATTCATTTATTTGCAAATTATCATGCTACAGAAATTGAAGTGAGCCTGCTGCTTCGCTATTTATGTCAGTATCTTGAAGTTTTAAGGTTAGTGTTTGTTGCTAGGAGTGCAAGAATTACTATAATCTCTGGGCAGGACCCACAAAAATATAATTGTTTCTTACATTACTGGGTGTCCCAGATTATGTAGGCGTTTGCTGTAATATTTTCTATAATAAAAAACATGGATTTCAAACCCTGCATTGGTTATTATACGCACATATATAGGGTCAATAAGAATGCAATATTCACACTTCACTAAATATAAAATAGTGTAAACAACTCGGTTTAATGTTGAGATTTCATTATGATATTATAATGTGCTCATATAAATACAGGTATCTATTCGATGTATCTATTCGGTGTCATTCTTTGAAGATAGGACCTTTTTCTGCCTACATAGCATAATGATATTGATGACAATGTACCAATCAGAGAAAATTCTATTTTATGTCCTAATGTTTAACATGATTATCTATTATGCAATGAAAAGCGAAATAAACCACTTGTAATGAAAGCTTTATATAAATATCCAATTCTCACCAAAAATCAATGGCATTACTATTAGCATTGTTGGGTATTGAATGATATTGTATTGTATACCATTGTGATATTGTTGGGACCCATCTGTCCCTTTTCTCACCGTTGTAACAAGATGCTGACTTCAATTGGGGTTTTAAATTGAACAGAATGGTGTTGTATTCTGTCATGTAAATGTGAGAATTTCGAAATCCTTTGACTGCACATGTACTTGTATGCTGTCCCGTTGTACAAATAATTGAGATCAGATATAATACCACATAACAACTGGGTGGATTTACTCTGTACTTTCTTGCATTCATTCAATAACCTTAAACACAATTACTGTATGGTAATTTTATACATATTTGCATTTTAATCATAATATTTATTTTTTAGCTTTATATTATTAAAGACAGATGGTTTTTGAAGGGCTTAAATGTGAGATTAATAAAAAAAGTTAATCAGTGATCAGAGATCAATGGTAGACAGTACATGTTGTAGCTCTGGTCACACTTCCCAATTATTTAGGGATACATTGTTTTTAAAATCAGGTCTGTTCCATATTTCTATACCTTGGAAGATATAACCTGGCTCAAATGTCTACCATATTTAAACAATGTGAAAATTGCTATTTTGGTCATATCAGTTGAAGGTACCAAGTTTATGTAGGGAGATCAATGGGCAGTGAGATAGGGAGATCAATGGGCAGTGAGATAGGGAGATCAATGGGCAGTGAGACAGTTCCAGGGAGATTTATGGTTTTTGCATAAATAAGAAACAATCTAGTTTAAACCAGTTGGGCAGTGCTGCATCATGTTCTGCTTAATATGCTACTTATGTCTGAAGGCTATGCTTCTGCTGCTGACTTTCATTGAAATCATTACTGTATTCATTGTATTTATTGATTTCAAGTAACGAGAGAATCTCTTGTATTATTTATCAGAGACAATTTAATTAGTGCATGTAATTAAAGAATCGGCTATTACTCTTCAAATTAAATCAAGTACTATAGTCACATTGTATCGTCACTTCACTTCGTAACACAACAGATACATTCCTTGCACATTCCTGATACGTTCTGTAAATTTTCATTGTTGTATTTATTCATTTAACTGCAGCCCCTTCTGCGTTCCACGGATTAAGCTGAATTTTAAAAAAAATGTTAATTATCCCAAATCATTACAGAACCTTACTCTGCTCGTGATTCTGACAGATTCTCAGAAGTGAGATAATTTATGTCCTTGGCATAGAGAGGTGATTAATGTTCTCTGGCCAGGAATAAAATACATCAGTAATCCTATAAAACACATCCCCAATATATCACCACAGATGGGGAATGAGAACACTGTGAAGTATGAGTGGACAACATCTGATAAGGTTTTGATATGGAGTGGTGGTAACTTCCTGATTATACTTCTAGATGTATGTTTTTTATAATTGTGTGAAGTATTTAATAGATGGTTGCATACAAACTTTAAACCATCATTGAATTATAAGAAATTGTTAGAAACTGGAATATTACACCTCATATACATTGTATATATTACACACTTAGGGATCAGATTGACTGACAACTCCATGGTACATGTAATAAACTTATTTTGAGTTTTGCAACAGATATATTAAACCTTGTAAAACTTAATGAACTAGTATTATACTGGACCCATGCTCGGAATGGAACTTGTAGCTCACTGAATTGTAACTAAGTGATCATTTGAGTGTGGTCTGGTCCAGTTTTTCTATAGGATGCATGTTTTAAGATATTTGATATTCAACTGATTGAAAACCCATTCAGTTAATTACTATTGTGACTTCATGACATCTTCTGAGCTGTGTGTTTTTTATTCTTCTGTACTGCGTGGTGTTATTCTTGATATTCATGAAATAACGAAAGATTCAAATTTGATGTCATGTTGCAAGTCAGTCATTCGTGGTTTGAGATTGGCCAGATGATGGCTAATGCTTTGCAAAGTACAATTTTTGTGCATTTTTTATTGATAACTGATTATGGGTGTTAAATTTTAGACATTGACAATCTATGTATGACTCAATTAATTTATAACATAATATTTTAATTTCTGATGTTTCTTACTTCCTTGAACTAACAGGACACTTGTCACTTACATAAGACATTTTCAGTTTTGTTGTAAGATGTTAATTTTCATGTTTTGATACTGCAACATGTAGTAAATCTGTGAAAACAGGACCCACATTGAACCAAAAAAAATACTTTTGACAAACAGGTGCCTATTTCATTCACTTGGATAACTTCAAGGCCCTTCAAATGTGTTTTATGAATGACATATAAGCCTGTTTCAGGAGGTTTTTGTCCAAAGATAAGTGGAAGATAAAGTTTGAGAAAGTGCTCAAAGGGCATAGCTTAATAGAACCTGCTACTTCTGACATGCCTTTTGCATGTTACTGATTTTCAGACAAAAAACAAATATATTAACACCTACATGTTTTAGCTTTGTACACTTTTCTACATGATTGATTGGCCATGTTTCCACACTGGCAGTATGGCATGTAGAACATGTAAATACTAATTGTTTCAACAGGTCTATGACTAATTATAGATAATCCATATTGATAATTTTGTACAGAAACAATGGCACAATATAAATTATTGCTAGTTTTAATGGCTATACAAACATCTGAGAGGGGTTGTATTGAGATATGATAGAATTAAATGAATGTCAACTTGCAATTATAAATCTATTTAATGATTGTTTATGATGATGTATAAATGTTTTCAATGAGACTGTAAATCTGAGATCTGTCAGAAGACAATGTTGATACAGCAGTATTGAGGTGAAGAAGCCAAATTAGAAAGGTTTATAGTTTGCTGTAAAATGTTATTCACAGCTGATGTTATTTGTAAAACAAACCTGACTATAAACAAGAAATATCTTTAAAAAATGATGAACAGCGTAGATAGAATGATGCTTAAAGAATCGCCCTATTTCGGAACTTGCCACTGGGGTACACTACAGAAAAGAGAATTATCTTTTCAAGACACCCTGTTTGGTGCCTCTCCTCATAAAATATGAACCATTCAAATTGTCTAATTTGTTACATATTTAAACAACATGCTTCTTGTACAATATTTGATTGGTCTAAAATGTAGGTCAAAATCAATATTATGCTGCTATGCTAAAATAAAATTGTATAACTTGTAAATGCATGATTATTGCAGAGCCAGACTTGATCCATGCAGCATGTTGATAATTACTTTAGGGGTCTTCCTCTATTCTGATTGGTGGGAAAGTTTCAGAATGCATCTGTTACAGAAAAATAATGATGTGAGTTAAGTGGACAAACTATCCCATAATCCATTGCTCTCTTATGAAACTGATAACAGTCGCAAGTATTTTCTATTTATGATATTTAGGGGTAAATGCTAAGTAAACAGAAACTGATGTTCTTCTCATTCATTTATGTTCATTTTCATCCTTAAACAATTTTTCAAGTGAGGGCTTTCCCCCCATCATGAACAGGTCATTTCTCCTGAGTCCTTGACTTATGCTTTGTGACAACCATTTTATTATTTTTGTTTTAGTTGTCTTACACTTTGTATACAGTTTTACTTGTTGGGGGAGAATTATGCGATTGTCTTAATGTATTTTACTGACATCATCCACTATTTTTCAGTATGAAAGAAATGACAAATTAATGTGCTGTCAACTTGAAGTCTGTAAACTTGTGTTATTATTTAAATGTTTGCACTCATTTCAAAGAGTTGTAGGAATGTTTACTCATGTAAGTATGGCATGACGCAGGACTCAATCTAGCTGTTCGGATTCAATAAGGGATGAAGTAACAGCTGCTCAGCCTGGAGGGTGTAGGTTCAAACCACAAGATCACACCTGGACCTACAGGACTGTAGTACTGGTGTTTCCCAGGATGTGTGCGTTAGAGTGATTCAGATAAGCATAAATGTATGAATCACAATCAAGTATGAAAGTTGGTTAAAAAACTAATTTGGATGTCTGTTAGTTAAAATCTAGGAACAGTGAAGTTTTTTACACCTAGTATACACATGTCTTTCTTGTGCTGGGTCAAGCCTATAGTCTGAGAGCAATGATTTTAGCTCATGGTGAGTTTTTAGGATTGTTTGATTTCGTCATCCGTCTTTCGTTGTCCAGACGTTTGTCCAAAATTTGTTTGTTAACACATTAGAGGTCAAAATTTTAGCCCAATCCTGATGAAACTTGCTCAGAATGTTAACCTCAACAAAATCTTGGCCAAGATTGATACTGGGTTATTTGGGGTGAAAAAGTAGGTGAAAGGGTCAAGTCATTGAAAATCCTTATGGACACTACAGGCTACATTTTTAACCTGAATTAAAAGAAACTTGGTCTGAATGTTTGTCTAAATGTTCAATACTAGGTAACTTGATCAAAGGGCTAAATAATAAAAGAATCTTTGGACACTCTACAGGCTACATTTTCAACCTGAACTACACTAAATTTCATCCACATGTTTGTCTTCATGAATACAAGTCAAGTTCAATACTGGGTCACATTGGGTCAAAAACTAGGTCACGTGTTCAAATCATGGAAAATCATTGTGGATTCTCTAGAGGCTGCATATTCAAGTAGAACTACATGACACTTGATCATAATGTTTGTCTTAATGAAATGCAAGTCCAGTTTAGTACTGGGTTGAGTGGGTTCAACAACTAGGTCATGGGGTCAAAACATAGAAAGTCCATGTTGACTCCCTAGACTTTCTGGGTACCCAGGTGAGCAACATTGGGCTATCTTGGTCCTCTTGTATTGATTTCAGTTCTTCATAGAAAATAGTCTGGATTTTAGACATCTATGTACATATTTCCTATGAATATTACATTACATTATTCATGAATTTATCATGTAGATGTCTGGATATGGGATATTCTAACCTAAGCCTGTACATAATACTGCTGACATACCTAGCACTCATTTTGTTATTTTGTCTTTGCAGCATAAATGACTGTATTGCAGATTTAAATAATATGAACATTTATTTGTGTTTCTGTAAGTTATCTAACTGATAGAAATGTAAAACTGTACTTTACAAAGGATCGCAATTTGATGGACAAATCTTTCAATACATAAGAACTACATGATATCATAAGTATCTATAATATAATCAGGAATATGAACTCATAACAGACTGAACAAAAGAGAATGGAAGACTTACCAACTATAAACAAAACATAGTTATAATTACAAACAATACATGAATAATATATTTTTTCTTCAGCCCATCTTGAGATTTATTTATTACTGCTGGAAGACAGATACCGGTAGAAATGTTTACCATATTGTCTCCTTATAAACTTCTGGTATCAAGTACTTGACTCATTTTTGCTCCTAAATCATATTAACTTTCAAATACCGTAACTTGTGTATATTAATCTTGGATTGAAATACTTGGCGCTTACATTCTTCCTGTTATGCTGAGTATGAAGCAAGCACTGTATGCACATGTTTTGTGGCACCCCTTCTTTATTCAGCAACATTAAAGCCCTTTTAGCAAGGCATATTCTGAACAGTCTTGTTATGTTAAGTTTCTTGCACCTATGTGGCATTCGCTCCTGGCTACTCACCGGAGATATTTCCCTTGGTCACCATTTCCTGTCTAGATGATCTAGGCCAATGCCCATGATAAGTCAAAGGTCAATCTCAGGAGATACTGTTTATTTTTGAAAGGTCAACACCATTCCTTCCTAGCTCTTTCTGTATCCCTTATAGCTTATTTTTAGATCAGTCTTAATCTTTGAAGTATTGTATAATGTTTTTAATTTTTACTGCACCTGTGAAGACTACTTGATGTTTGATTGTCGCCCATTGCTACAGCTACAATCAAACAAAGGCATGGAAGATTAGGAGGTACTCTCACATGAAAAATAAATGATGTTGCAATAACTAGCATTAGTTTTGGAATGAGAGGAAATATATAAGTAACACATTTGCCTATATGAATATGCCTGTGTTGTATTATATGGATTGCATGCATTGTATCTTATGACTGTTTATAGATTAAGATTGAAGTTATCTCAGTGTTACCTAATGTAGTCAGACGTTTACCTCAGGTGATTGACTCTTCATGGTACATGATTAATAGTGATTACTGTGCTGGTTACTCAAAGTCTATAGACCACTGTCTGAGTGATTTATTGTGTAGCATGTAGATGTACAAGTATCCACTCAATTTATGTGTCAAATTTCATATTGTTTACACCAATATAATGTTTGTGATGGTGACTGACCTTTTACATCATTTATACATAATTGAGGTCATGGACCCTATGTGCCCCTTGTAAGCTTTGTATTGGTCACTATTTGGTTCAGAGCAAAGGTGTCCAGTTCATTGCAAGGTCTTGAAACACAATTATATATCTACATACACTTTAAACTATGTCCAAATGTATTATTCTGACAAGGGAAACATTAATGTTTTGGTCTTGTACTCTTTTAAACTTATCTGGTAAATTAGTTTTTTATGTTTTCAGAAAATAGTTTCCTTGTATGGTCCTGATAATATATTTGGACAAATTGTTTAGGAATATTAAAAAATATCATCATGTATTTCAAGTCATTGGGGTTTTAGATGTGGGGACAGGGGTGAGAGGGACATGGAAGTGTGCTGGACACCTTTGGTGCTGAGACAGTCATATTGAAGAGACATTCTTCTTTGTATCATTGAAATATTTGTACAGCAACTGAAACTGAATAGGAATGCTGTCTTGTGGTTTGAGCATTTAGCTGGTAATTTATGTTCTTCTTTTGATCACAGTATCCCCCTCTAGACATCTGATGTAATAGTTATAATACTATAATCACAGATATTTGTCAAAAGTCCATATTAATTCTTCAAACTGCAACAGAGTACTGAGCTTAAGACCTTCATTTCATAGTGAAACAAAGTGCCTGTCACTGAACAGGACATCTCTATAGCCAGGCAGTAAATGAGCACGAAAATACACTGAACCCAACTACATGGGTAAATTACGGATTGTGTGACTCTATAAATTCCAAATCGGCAATAAATTCCAAAGCAGGGCATGTATTATAATACAAAGCTAACTGTTTGTATGTTGTGTCCCTTTGCCAGAGATATTGTTCTGTGAGAATATTTTCTTTCCCAGAATACATTCTTCTGTTCTAATGTGGCAAATACCTCTGGTAGCAATTTGTGGGTCTAATTCTTATCCAATTACTGGTGTAAACATTTAAGCTTGAGAGTATTGTAACCTTGTGCGAATTTCAATTAAATTCTAATTTATTTTGATTTTCCTTTCCTACAAGACTCCAACATTGTCAGCAAGTGAACATGTTGCAGGTTGTGAGACATGCATGCTTTAATTAAACTTGACATGTTTTACAGTTGATTAACATCTGTCCTGAATTCCTCACAATTCTTGCAATGTGAGAACCTCCTGTATGTACATTTCAGCTTGTCAGTTAATTATTTTTTGTTCGTGTTTAACTGTTCTGTACTTGAATCCTGCTCTCTTATGTTATATTTGTTTTGACTCTGTCTGCAGTTGGTTCTTAGCACTATCTGTAATTTTAATTATCCAACTTGATTTATGTCATATTTTGGTTTGGCATGGGCATACCATAAACATGATGTAATTCAATAATTCAATGTTTACAAGACATAAATAAGTGTGGTAGAAAAGGGAATGGAGTAAATTCTCATCTAAATTGGAATACCCAAAGCAAATAATTGTTAATTTATGCTTTAGTAAAAAAATTATGGCATTGTAAAGTTTTCACAACTTGATTATTTCAACTACATATAATATTGTTGCTTTCATTTCAAGATTCCCTTGCCTGATAGCACCAAGTTTTGAGTTCATTTCTGTCAACAATTCTTGACAGTCTGTTTAATACAAATGTACCCTTACACTGACAATTGCATTCTTAATCATGGGAATTGTTTCTTTGATTCAACAATTCTGTCAACAACTGTTGCTTGCACATTTTTCCTTTGAGAGCCTGAATGGCTGCTGGTAATTTTTGCAAGCCAGAGAGTGTCATTCCAATGCTAACTGAGTGCAGGCAAACACATTTCTTTGTAGATTATTGAAGTATCTGTTCGGGCTGTAAAATTCCTTCTCAAATTCCCATGTTTATTGACCCCATGAAAATCTCACTGTATTGTAAGGATCAGCTTCCCTTGACAGAGCCTGGATTTAAAGGGATCAATAACTCATTGCAAATTTTCCAATAGTACATTTTTTCCAATACTCAGCTGTATTGGATTTTCTTCATGATTTCAAACTCTGGGGCGTGCATGCATGTTATGGTTTGACCAGGGGCTGTCAGTTACTGTTTTGTGTATGTTTGATGTGGTGTGATGTTTGTGGAATAATTAATTCAGGAGTTTTTACACAGCTAGGGACAATAATATATTTCCAGGAATATGTTGATTATCAGTTCTGTGTGATTTAGTATTTTAGTAAATGTAAGTACCTTTTTTGCCTTTGAGTTGAGTTATTGCTTTTTTGGCAGACTTTACATGGTGTGCTAGCTACATGTATATCGGCATTTGATTGGATTCCATTTTATTCAACAAATTGTTTGCGTGTATGAATTATATTTTCGTCCAAACATGGAGGATGATATTACGTTCATTGAAGTACTGGTTCCTGTCTACTGTTTTAGCTTTTGAGTCATTGTTTCCTAATACCGGTATGTGGTATGGTAATCCTATTTGTGTGAGATTTTAGACCTGAATGTAGTCTTTTATGGCCTTCATTTTGTCTTAGATAATTATATCACCCATGTGAGTCATTGGTCATGTCTATTTTAGATTCCACTTGTTCTATTCAGGTCTGTGTGACTAATTACTGAATTCTCTTGATGGAGAATTTGCCATTGTCTGGGTCTGAAAAATAGGTTAGATTTATGTTCACCCGAGTTTCAAACAAAAACCAGATCTGTCCTGCAAAGTGAAAGGTTCCCATTGTTGTAGGGAGGCTTTCATGTTGCATGTCAAGTTAGTTCAGCAATGAATCTATAGTCCTTTATTCACATTATTGTTCCTTTCATCCAAACCCTGACAAGTCTATGTCATGCTGGGATGAAGCAAATATTAATTTTATGTCTGTATTTGAGTGAAACATATTGACTTTGTCCTGTCTGTCCATCCAATTACTTGGTTGGATTTCAACCATCTAACTGAGGAATATCCACCTTTGCTCATAGCTATCTGTATGGGGCATTGGGAGCGTTGTATTTTGTTAAGAATTGAATGCTTTCATGACAGAAACTGATGTATGTTATTGTCCGGTATTAAAAGCAATGAGCTGTGGTGCTGGCATTATGAAGTTATCACTGTCAGTGAAGTATTTATGTGTATTTTATGCAGCCTGCAGATATTACAGATATTGTTTGATGATACAATGACTGTACCAGTTTGTATGCAGCCTCACAATACCACCTATCTACAGGACTTTTACTAATGCATTGTCTTGTAATATTAAAGGTACACACTTATTGAACAGAGACCTTTTGTTGTCTGCTAAAAGCAAGCACAAACACTTGTATGAGCAGACCTACAGTGTAGAACAGTTTTTGCATGCCTGGAGCGCTCTATCTTGTTTGATAAAGTCATTGTTTTGTATTTTTTGAAAAACATGTGCATAGTTTGGTGAGGATGTCTTGACATGTTTTACACCCAGAACCGCATGACTTATTCTGTAACAACTTCATAAAAATACAAATGTTTATAAATTTTTGGTAATGGTTGTCATGCTATAATTGTGAAGTAATTGAAACTAGAGTATATTGTTGTGATGTTTGCTTTGCCTTAGGATGTAACTTGCACAATGTCTGCCTTGTTCTGTTAATTGATGACATTTAATGTTATTTAGTGCAATCAGACGTAAAAATCTAATTTTTGTACATTCTTGTTTGCATTGTGCAAATGTGTTTTTTCTGTGATGTAGATCAGATGATGACAATATTGTGCAATATTAATAGACCTGCTGTATGTGAATGCATTCTCAGCTGATTGTTACCATATAGGGAGCGTGAGCGATGGTTGAGTCCTGCATTTGAATGTATATACATTTGTATGTTTCATTCCCTGAACTGGCATCATGTCATGTATGAGCAATTCCGAATGCATTAGTTGCTATAATTCCTTTTAAGTTTATGCAGTATTTTTTTGTTCCTAATAAGTGCACAATCTGATGAACTCGCATTAGGAGTTTGCAGGTGCATGCCCTCATAGGTCGCTGTTAATTGACAGCATGGTTGGACACTTCTGACCTTGTGACATGATGTTTCACATTGACTGTATCTGTTTGAACACGCAGGTTGACAACACCAGCTGACATTTTCACATCAAAGTCATACTTATGTAAATATATGGATGTTTATTGATATGGATGCATATTAAATTTTATTGTAGGAGATTTTTCTTGATCTTAAAGCCTAGGTTATATTTAATAATGAGCTTACTAAACACTACTTTTTTAAGTTTTCAAGTTATATGGAGACATCAACTGGGTTATGTATAGAAGCATTTAACTAGTATTATTGTTGTTATTTAAGTGGGAAGTATTGATGTAATGTATAAATGCTGTCTTCAAAATGGAGGTGAATTAAGACTTTTGTGGACTCTGTAGGACTGTTGAACCTCATCATCTATTCTGTTATGTCTTGCTGTGTCTGTTCGACATCAGATTAATAGTTTGTATGCAAATACAGTAATATTTCTAATGCTGAGGCTTTGGTTACGAAAATGTCCTTTGTGAATGAGTCGGATCATGTGGATATTTGCTCATGGTAATATACTGGTAGATTTAGCTTATGCTTAGTATAATATAAATCCCTTTTTTCTATTGAAATTTTAAAAATGCATATTATATAATAAATCATTTAAATGTTGCACTATCATTTCAATTTTTTCAGTCGATGTTCTCTAAATATGTTTTGTTTAACATAATTTACTTTACATCGATAATGAACCAATTTCATACAATTTATACCAATCCCTCTTGTTTCACTGCTTCCTTGGTTACTTACCAGTTTGTACATGTGCACAGAGAATTGTTCTCACTTCAGGAATTGTGAAAGTTGTGGTTCAATCTCACCTTAGGCAGGACTCAAACTCACAACCTTTTGAGTAGGAGTCAAGCTCTCTACCCCTCAACTTCTACACCTCTTCAGTTGATTTCTGTTTGCACATTCATGAAATAATCTTTTTTCTTTTATACCTTACATAATATTATGGTTGTTTTTTATGTTTTAAGTTGATGTGGTTGTTTATATGTTTCACAGGAAATTGGTGGTGAGCAATTGAGAATACTTAGAAAAAAAGAGTATCAGCAAGTTGCTTTCAAGAAGTTTGATATGGAATATGTTGTTCCAATATGTTCTCCATAGGGGAAAGACTTTGAACTGTAAAAATCTGGACATGATTAATAAACATGAATCTGTAGTGTGTTGCATACATTTGAAATGTTAATAGGTAAGATTTGTACCAGTGTCTGGGTGGGTGTCTAATTTACATCTTGGCTCAGGAACATCTCATGAGTTGAAATTATGGAAATTAGATATTTAAGCCATGGTAATTGAGTTGTCTTGTACCAAACAGATGTACTAGAGTAGAGTGAGTTTGTTTGCTGAAACATGTACTGAACATATTGATTCCCAGCTGGTCATATCGTGAAGATATTGCTAAATCATTTAATATTGTAAACTAATCTAATTGTGTTGCAGTCTGTCAATGCATAATTCTTATCTTCCATCAATTGTCAGTTTATCACATTGATTTGGTACTGACATTTCCCAATACTGCAATAAGTGGCAAGCTATGAAATTATGTGAGTTGAGACAATTCATTTGTGCATGTTTATGACTTTGAACACTTAAACACTGCCATGAATGTTTAATTGCAGTTTTGCCATTTGACTTCATTGTATATTTTTTTAGGAAAGGCTAGGTATAGGAGAGCATGACGCAAGACATCATTTTCAAGGATGCTAGAATTCTAAAGAAAGACAATTACTTGACTCACCAAAAGTCTGGTTTTAACTTAATGTATTACTTACAGTGGATGGCGCAAACCATTGTGACTTCTTCGTCTCCAAAACTCGCTTACAATTGTTTAGCACCAAACTCTTGGAAATGGTGAATCTGTGTGTGGCTTCATACTTTTGGATGAAACACTGAACTAAATGTGATTTTGAAATATTTCAAATGTTGCCCCTATATTGATGTTATTTTCTTATGTCCTGCATATAACAAATTTCTGAGATAGCGCATGAAGTTATTGTCTGATAGGACCATTACCAGAGCTACAATCTAACTAACAGGCAAAGGGGAGGGATGTGAGCATTGTCATCATTATATGCCTCTGTGTAACTACACCCCTGCTTTTTACACTGATGTCTGTGCTTAAGCTTGTTGCAACCCCCCAACCATTTCCCATATGTCAGGGTTTACAGTCTATCCCCAGCAGAGCCTACTATCTTTCCCAATATCATCCTGGGTAAAGATTTTTAGATCATCCAGTAATAAAATATGTATTATCTGTATTATAAGCCCACATATCACCATTATTGTTGTGAGCTAAGATGTTCATTGAATTAATACCGAGCATAACTAGAAACTCGAAATGAAAAGTTGATCATTATTCCTTTTTCTGAAGGTAATAAAATGGAAGATAGGGAGGTACAGCTTCCTTAATTTCCTGGAAATTTATGATCTCAATCATCTTGCAGTATTGTAATGGCTTATCTCTATACCACACATAATGAGATTTTCCTATCAGTATTTTATCATGTGGTAATAAGTAGTGGCCAGATTATGTCTTCATTAGCTGATTTATTTATAAACTTTCACTAAGGTCTGGGTTCTAATTAGATTGAAATAAAACATCTTGGTCTCGCCCATTTGTAACAAAACATAATTGATATTGATAACTTGCAGCATCAACTTGCTCTAAGCTTAAATGTCAGCTGAAATATTTCTGAGAGGGCATCACCATACTTTAGAGGAATGCCTGCCAGGGAGGATGGGGTGTGTCTCTGTCTTGCAAAGTGATGGGGAACTTGAGT
This sequence comes from Mactromeris polynyma, assembly GCA_032209605.1. Lineage (NCBI taxonomy): Eukaryota > Metazoa > Mollusca > Bivalvia > Venerida > Mactridae > Mactromeris > Mactromeris polynyma. The sequence goes on from JASFXZ010000002.1 coordinate 22,314,613, forward strand.
TGTCCCATGCAACTTGCAAAAATGGCTATACGGTTTGGACTTATTTTGGTTGCTTATGCAAAATGGATAAGGGGATGTGTTTGGTTTGTTTACTTAGGACCCTGGGATGGTATCTATAGGGAAGAGAAATTAACTTCAAGGGATACTTCTATAGTGGATGTAAGTCTGCAAAATGGAGTTTTTCATTGTGCATAAAATTAAGATTGTGACACTGAGTTGTTCAATATTTAATGTTTTCAAAGCTAGGTATTTGATTAATTAGTTTTCCCAATATACATTGATTTAAAATTATAACCAGATATACAGCTGCAATAAGATTAGCTAGCTCTTCATCTGAATCATGGGTGTTGCATGCATACTGTATTGGCATTATATTGGCATTGTAAATGTTTATGGGTGTCCCTGAACTCTTATTGAACTACGAATGGCCTTGAATGTTTCTCATTGTCTTCTCTGGTGGCTCACAATTGATGGACATCCTCCCTAGCTAAGTATTGACATATACTGCCTTTTTTTCCTGGAAAAAACTATTTGTTTGGTTAATTATCCTTCCAGAACGCAATACTAGTGACTGTTTAACCTACTGCTTGTGAGACTCTCTTGTTTCTAAGTATGTACTAAGTGGGAAATTACTCATACAAAAGTTGAGTCATTTAGGATGAATAAAAACATGTTTTGTAGGCCTTTGTATAACCATATTCAATTACAAAACAAAAGTAATTGACTCTGTGAATAGGTTCAGCATGGTTTCAAATCATTCTCTAACACTCTGTTCTTACAGTAAAATTATCAGAGTAAAATTCCAGCAAAGATAATTGGGTACAATATACATTCATTTGTTTGCTCAGTGGGTCACTTTTAGTGAACACAATTTAAAATTCTGGATCGGCTGATTTCTTCTACTAGTCATTGAATTGTCAAAAAAATAATGATACAAAAATGTGGCATTGTAGCGAGCTCATAGGAGCTTGTTGCCAGCATGTGACTAGCTTATTCTGTGTTACTACTGTCATTTAAAGTTTGTGAAATATGGTTGTGCTACTATAAACTTAACTTTTGTTCTTTATGACCCTGAAGTTTGTACTGTGTACCCTTTCTCTGCAGACTTGCTGGTTTAATACTTTGATTGGTTGCTTATTGTACACTTTTAAAGCAATTACCAGTTACAGTTCAATAGCTTATTACCCAATGGTATGCCATTGATATATCGCATATTTATTTAAATCAAATTAACCTCATTTTTTGGTCATGAGTATTGGAGTGTGCCGATTTCTTTATGTTTGCTATTTACTGTACTTTAATATCCTCGTTTGTCAAAATCACAATCAGTAAATGTTACTGGAGCATGAAGCTGGTGGTATATATACGTTCTATAAGGGACTTGCCATCATGCTCATAAATTATCTACCAGTCGAGGTGTAAACTAATTCCTAATTTTTTGTTAGATGACATATGATACAAGAGAGGAAGTTTTAAACATGTTCACTTGTAAAAATATTGAAATAAAATATATATTCTGAATATATGTGTTACAATAAATGGATTGGTGAGGAAATTAAGCATCTAGATCATTTCTGTTTGTGGTGTTAAACCATTCTTGCAATTCTGTGGTGTGACTAGCGGGGATATTTATTACTGGAGTGGCTTAGGTTGGGAACTTTGCTGTGAAGTGGTTTTGATAAGTGACAAGATTTTCCTGGTTCTATTTGTGCTGTAATTATACTCAGTGACTTGGAGGAAAAACATTTCTGTGGATAAAATCTGAGCTGGATTATTATTTTTGCCTTTTTATGAACAGACTGAAGGATTATATTGTATATTAATTGTAAGCATTTTTACATAAATTTATGTGTATTTATATAAGGTAAAAAAGCTGCATTAGGATTTTCAATAATTTTCCTTGCATTTCATTTTTGGTCGTTTAATTAAACGTACCATGTGGCTAGTTGTCATTATAACTAAGATATAATTTACTGTTGTGAAATGGTATGGAGATTTTACAGATAAGTGCATATATTCTTTATTGATTTGAATCAATGTTTTAAAACATCAGGATTGATTTTTTAATAAATGCAAACTTGTAGGTCAGTGTTTTTTGATAGTTTATGAAATGTTGTATTGCAATGCCTGACACCTGGCTGGTATAGCTATTTCTATGGTTATACAATATAAATTCACGTACTGTACTGGTAAATTATGAAAATAAATCTCGATATTATGCTTACTTTTATTGGTAAAATCTTGATATTTATTATAATTCATTTTTTTTCTATTTTTATAAAGGTTTGTGTGTTTACCTTAAGGTTTATTTAAATGTCTGAATTTTATTCAGTCATAACAAAAGCATGTTTTGTGTTGCTGTAAAGGATATGACCATTTTTAGTATGATATTTTTTGTTATATATCTGTCATGTTAAATGACACTTGTTGGTATACTATTTGATGTATACAGTGTTTCAGCTAGGTTATCTGGTTACTTGAGTGTTTTAAATGAGAACAATACATGAACCAGGTACCTGCTATCATCTTACAAACTTAGTTATTATCATAACCTTTTATTTGACGTAGAAAAAAGACACGACAGACAATATGTTTATTGAAATGTCATACAGGGTCAGTTACCTGCTATGAATGTGGAACTTATCAGGGAGTGCTGGCAGAAAATTCTCAAATTATTAAAGGTATACATTTTTTCTAGTACACTCCAAGTCATTTTCATACATATATCCACCAGATTATAAGAATGCCACCCTGAACTGGCTAAAGGTCAATAATGAACTGCTCCTTTAGACATCTTCAGAAAGTCCACTGTGTATCTGAAGGGTAAGCTGCATCTGCAGACCACTTCATGTTTGTGACAAGCCTTGAATGTGAGTTGTGCAATAGAGTTCAAATAAACTCCAAGGAGTGACTGCTTGCATATCTTGTTAAAGTAAGGTATTTTACAATGCAAGATGCCTTCAGAAAAGTTTACCCACGTAAAATAATTGTAATTTTATAATTACAAAATAATGCTATCAACAGTTTGTTTTATTCTGCAGCCATCTGGCTATTACTACTGTAACCAATATAGTTAGTTTTATTGGACATATATTGTATTGAATCAACATTAAATGTCTCGGTTTAATTAATCGGGGACATTTCAATAATTGGAATTGATTGTTATTGCTTTTTTTGTAATGCAGAGCTGTCAAGCTATGTTTTGTATGAAAACCTCTCTGGTTCCATGTTTTACTGATTGATTCCTGGAGATTGTATAAAAAACGATGTGTAATGAAGATGTAGTGTCTCACAATAGATAAATTATTACATATAAATATCAAGGTGGCTACTACACACAGGTAAAGGATGCTTCATGCCAACATGGTCAGACCAATGTTCATAGACCTTGAATGTCCAGTGCTCTGTATCCAAGGTGAAGCTATGATACAAAGATATGTACAATCAAATGCAAGAAACAATGGACAAAGGTACAGTGTGCAGAAATGCTACAATAAGATAGGTCCCTATACATACGATGCGTGCTATAAGACCACTTAATATTGTCATACCATTGCTTGCTGTATTGTAGTGTCAAATCATACTTTTGCACATCGTATCATACCATCGCAGGTTGTATTTTAGTGTCACACATCATAGCATGCATCATGATTACATAATGCTGATGATGGCACAAACAGAGTTCTATACTGCTGATAACCAGTTTGCAAAAAAAACTTCCGGGGGGGGGGGGGGAATGTATTGCCTGATCCTCGCCTTTGTTTCTGTCACGTCATGCTGAGTTAGGCTGACATATCTATCTTGTATCAATGTTATAACATTTATGTTTTACTCTGTAAGCTTTAAGTGTTTCCACTTACTTTCATATATTTCCTGCACACTTACTGTATGCACCTGTCGTATAGGTTGTTCTTCCGCTCACAAGCCTTCAAGGTCAAGTACATTTAGGTTTAAGTTCAATGGCATAAAGGAAGTTTCATTTTTACTGACAATGGTTTAGAGCTTTTGTGATTTCTTTCTTGTAAAACATTATGACCAGTTTGTGGTTGTTGCTGCATATAATGTTTGAGTTGCTCTTAAACTTCACCTGACATTGGATCTTTTTGTTGGTGGCCCAGGGTCATTGGAATCATTGAAGCCACAAAAGGAAGCGGCATGAGTTTGAGCATATTATAATGAGAGTTTTGTGCAAAACTATTGTAACTCATTATTGGTAACTAAGCACTAAAAAAACTAGTTTTGGGCTATAATCCTGGATATGGTAACTTAACAGAACAATATGACTGTAATTGTAATACCAGTACTTTAACTGTTCTATTACTGCTAATATATGCATGGATTTTGCCATCTGCATCAAATATGTACTGTAAAACACATTGTAGGTATTACTCTATCTTTTTTATCATCAGTTGTCTCTAGCTGTGCCCATCTTATCACATGCATATAAAAGCATTTTTCTCACACATAATGTTATGGAGACTAAAGAAAATAGAGAGATCCTATCATAGTATGTATATATTATTGCAATGATTATACTTTAATATCTAATTGTACTGTCTTATTTTTCTCCTTACCAACTATCATCAGTGTTTACATCTATATCTCTTGCTGTTCCTTGTACAATATCTGTCATATCTGTTGCATAGTGTATGGAACTCAGTCTGTCATAAACCTTCTCTCTTTGATAAAACAGCAATAAAACGTAGGTTATATACGAGTTCAGAATGCATGGGAAACAATTATGGTGTCCTGCAGATGCCATTGTTGGGTTGAGATATTGCCAGCAACACGTAACAGTTTTGCATAGTCTGATAGATTCACAACATTGTAATATGCTTAAGTATTGCACATCATACAAAACATTCTCAGGTCGTATTTTACTGTTCCATTGGCACTAACAACATTCCTTAAACAATATCTCCTTGCAGCCAAAATCTGCAGCAGTCGTTGGGCGTGTAGCATTGATGTCAATATTTATAGCATTGTTACTACTTGATCTTTTATCTACCCTCTTGAGACTGGTGCTGTTTGTGTCTGGTATGTGTCAAGAATACAACATGAAAGTATGTCTGTTTCATGTTGTCCTTGATTTTCCTTGTAGGTTGTGACAATATATTTATACTGGTTTGGGGGGGGGGGAGTGTCTGCTAGGAATAGATAAAATCTTGATATGACTTCTATAGAACAGACAAGGCACTACATATATTTCAATAAATTGTGGAACCTGTCCTGACAAAGTACATGCATTTGCATGAATATTTTTGAAGGCTTTTCTTTCAGAAATGGGAATTCAGGAACTTTATCCCATGTCAGTTTGAAATGTTGTATTACATTATATATTATTGGAAACTGCTTAAACATACTCCCATCAGCTTTGAATACTTCATTGTATACTGTAAACTATTGTACTACAATACTATTGTATGAGAGAGACACATATTGTACATAATATTTCATACCTTTGAGTGGTTATAACATAATAACTTTTGACCACAGACAGGCCCCTATTGTTTCATACTTTGTCTGCATTATTTAGTGGTGCATTTGTGTCCAAGTTTGGTGGCCTGTGGGTAGTTTGGCAGTCTACATAGGAAGGTCAATTGAATTGTGTGTAGCATTCCCTGAGAATTTGTTTTGTCTTAATACATCATAAAGTGTGTTTCTATGCTTGACAAAGGGTTTGTGTGCCTGCCTTTCCTAATATTCCTTTAAATGTCAATTTCTCTTACAAAAAATAATGTATTCACTGTTTGAATTGTAACAAGACTAATTGTGGTTAACTTAAAAAGTGTTCTTTGTGCAAACTGAACCACCTTGATATTGATATGGGAATGTTTAAGCATGATTAAGGTTGTTAAATCACCTTTATTATTCTTTACATGACTTCAGTAGAATCTGTAATTGTTCATTTAATCACTGCATTGTTTGTGTTGATGAGAAATCGTTGTTTATTGGATGAAATGATTCATGGTATTTTGATGTAATGTAACAACTGAGAGAGATGTCAAGAAGTTCAACATGTGAACCGAACAATGTTTATATTGTTAAACTGTAACATTTAACACAATATCAGGTGTGACTTGGTTATGGGTAATTTTTGATTAATGTGATTTTTTTTCTATTTACAACACTTTAATTGTAGGTTGTTGTAAAATTACATATTTTATGGGTTAACAATAATAATGGTTTCATCTTAGGAGTTTGTTAATCAATGGGTGTTAATCAGTGCTCCTCTATGATCATAAATATTTTATCAAAGTTCAGTTTAAAAAATTGCTAAATGTTAAAAAATGTTAAAAGGATGTTTGTATTAATGAAACGAATATTGTATGCATTATCGGAAGAGATTATTGATAATGTTTTATAAAACTAATGTGATAGTGACTAAATTTAAGTTGGATTTGATTAGATTCTGACTTGAATAGAACAGAACTATGTGCTGATAATTTATTTTTGAAATTTGAAATAAACGAACGGTATGCCCAATGGTATTAGTATGTGTGGATAATTAAAAGTAAGACAAAAATTGCTGTATTTATTATTTTGAGCAATAATATACATATTAACCAATTGCAGATGTATGGAACTGTTTCTTGGCAAAAGTCTTGCCTGAGCCATTCTGAAGCCAAGGTTTGTTTGTGATACCCTGACTGACCAACCAAAATTGGCCTCAACTCTAACTTTTTGGCTCTGTAATCCATGCTGGATTTTTCTTGTCATTTTATGGCTCATAATGGGTGCATACAAAAGATGCATGGTAAGAGTCAGGGTACTGCAAACAAACTATTATAAGTCATCATGCCTTGGCATAAGTTTTTAACCAGGTTTTCAACATAAACCAGGTTATTAGAATGGTGCGTGTCGTTTGGCGGGCGGGTGGTCAGCCGGGCGGGCCATCAAACTGGTGGTTTCCGGTGAATAACTTGAGTTCCGTTCATCGTATTGACATCAAACTTGGTGTATAGTAAGAACGTGTGGAGAACTCGCTTGAGATTGCTTTTGGGCTCATTCCAGTCAAGGTCGCCATTACTAAAAATAGAAATTTGGTTTCCGGCGAATAACTAGAGTTCCGTTCATCGTATTGATATCAAACTTGGTGTATAGTAAGAACATGTAGAGAGCTCGCTTGGGATTGCTTTTGGGCTTGTTCCATTGAAGGTCAAGGTCACCATTACTAAAAATAGAAATTTGGTTTCTGGCGAATAACTTGAGTTCCCTTCATCGTATTGACATCAACCTTGGTGTATAGTAAGAACATGTAGGGAGCTCACTTCGGATTGCTTTTGGGTTTGTTCCGTCCAAGGTCAAGGTCACTTGAAATTTAAAAATCAGTTTCCACTTAATATCTTCGCTATGTGTGGGTGTATTGACATCAAACTTGGTGTATAGTTGTTGCATATATATATATAATATATCTAAGTGGGAGTGTGTGTATGCATGTATCACCTACAGCACCTTTGCAGCATTGATGATCATCATGTATTCATTATACAAATGGAGCCTTGGTTACAAATAACTACGTTGAAAACCTGGTTTGTGGGCATTGCCCATTTCTTGTTTTCTGATTCAATTTTGATAGCAAAAAACTTAATTGTTGTCACTAAAAGCCTTGGTACATTTTTTATCATGTTTATTTTGTTGAAACCTTAATTGTTAATCCATGTTCATCTCATGTTTGTTACAGTATGATTGAGCTGTGTATTACTGTAAATATCAGATGTCACTTCATTTTGTCACTTTTCTTATATTTAGGGTGCTTAGGGAATACAAGGATTTTCAGTCTGTGTCCGTTTTGTGAGGTTTGCTATAATTATGTAGGACTACAGGATTTATATATTAAATGAGGTTTTTCAAATTAATTTTGTTTAAGGTGAAACATTGGATTTGGGTTTAAGAAGGTGTTTTACTGCAGAAATAAAGTGTCCTAAATCTAGTGAAATTATATTTATTGTGGTAACATTCAAATTACTGAGTTGAGAATTGTGACAGTCAAGTATTGTAGCCTTATTATGTACATTGTATAACATCGGCATCAAATTTGAAGTAAGAATTAAAAGTTGCAAGTATGGATTCTATGAACTTGTGATAAGGAGAAATTATTGACATTTGGTTTAAAAAGTGATTATATATTTAAGTATTGGAAGTATGTAGTGACTCTCACTACAAGATTTCAAAGTCATGTGTCCTACAACAGTACCATCCTCTTATCTATTCAACTAATATAAGGTTACTGTTAATATATGAAACAGGAACAATGTTATGTTTCCTATATATATTCGGAGAGATGTTGTTATACTATATTGATGGATCCAGTCTCAGAAACCTTATATTATGGTTATAAGGAAATTATTGAAGCCTGAAAAAGTTCTCTTTCTTTGAGATTGTATTGAAACATTGTTCAGAATCACAGAGATAAAAACTGTATATACATGTAGATCAGCTCCTGCGTGAATCATTTCTTCTCTGATCAGAACTTGTTCATTGATTGATTGTGAATTCTGTGTTTTCCACCAAAAACTGAGTAGACTGTTTTATACTTCATCTGAAAGCTTTTAAAATATCTTACTATGTTTTCATTGTTTTGTCACATTGATTAGCTACTTATCGTGAAGTATTTCAGACTATTTTTACTAATCATGTACTGGTAATGAGGGAAATCTCCAGTCACCTGGGCTTCTATATTCCTTGTTGGTCTTGAGTTTTATGCATTGTTTTTTTACCAATTTACTTTCAATTGTTGTGTTGAGTACATACAATACTTATTAGAATCACTATTTTGGTTGCTTGTCTTCGGCATATGTGCAATTGTGACATTGGTGAGATTTGAGCCCACAGTGGCCCTGCTAGACGTCTTCCCCTGCGAAAAATGTTCTAGAACTAACAGTTAGTTCTAGAACTGTTCTAGAACAAAAAAGCTGTTCTTGAACTTAAGAACTGAAATTAGTTCTTGAACTGTTTAAGAACTGAGATTAGTTCTAGAACAAAAAAAAGCTCCGTTCTTGAACTACGATTTAAGTTCTTGAACATAATTAAGTACCAAGTGTTCATATATACATGTAATTAATTATATAAACCAAGTTCTATTAATATTCAATTAGTGTTGAGCCATTTTATTTTTTTTGGGGTAAGTATGGCTGGTCCTTTTGATAGGATAAATTTGTTTCATGAATCACCAAATTTGGGTATTTATAAGGCTAAAATTTTAAATAATGTTATTGAAGGGGAATTTAAGGTATTCCACCCATAATGGACATTTCTCCAAAGGCAAATGAAACTTGTAATGATTCATTCTGTATTATCATGCGGATAAAAATTTAAAATTTCATAAATTTTTATGGTTCTAAAAAAAAGTTATGACCTTTTTTCTATGTAAACTTCCTTCCTGAAAACATTGTCCTTATAAAAATGACCAATTAGAAAATGATCATTTCACTTATCAATTTATAATATTTCTTGTTTAGGATTAACCATCTTGATATTAATATCAGATATGTAGATTAAGGTAATGTAAGAAACAACTACAAGATATTCAAAGAAAATGTTTTGTTTTTTTACATTTATGCATATACTCACTCACTGCGCGGCATTTGAGAACTGGGCCAATTTCCTTTCAAAATTAAAATATTGTTAATAGAAGATGACCTAAATTAAATTGATGTATCAATGGGGCATCAAATTGTCTGTTCTAAAAAAAAATTTGCATTGTCTAACACAGGATATATCAAGTTTTCAGAGATTTTTACCATCCGGTTACAGCGCAATTTCATTTTGAACAGAATGACATGCACATTTCTCTGAGAAAAAGTGGTTTCGTTTGCTTTTTCACAAAATAATTAGTTTTTTTCTGGAAAATTTAACCTAGTGTTGTTGTAAAACATAATAATATTGAATGTAAAACAAAATCATGGTAATTTTTGGTCTCTTAATAACTTTTTAAATATTTTCACTATATTTTCAATATGTTGTCACTTTATTACCTCCCTTTTTGAAAAATTTCACTAATAAACAAGTTTTAGAACTTATGAGTTCAAGAACTGTTCTTGAACTTCTTGCAAATTCACTAATTACTAAGTTTTAGAACTTGTTCAAGAACTGTTCTTGAACTTCTTTTGCGATTCCTATTCAAAACCTGTTCTAGAACTGCCATTAAACGTTCTTGAACTCTTCTAGAACTTGTTCAAAAACTTGTTCAAGAACGGTTCTTGAAATTCTCGCAGGGGCTATCTCCTTATCCTCGACCCTTCTGCTCCCACTTCATGTTTGTCACTTCATCATTCATTTGGAATGCCTGAATTGTACACTGTATAAATTCAATAGTAGGTTGTCAGGTTCTACCAATATGTCTTCATTATCGACAGGAGGGTATTTTCGAGAAATGTAAATCATTCTGTTTTTAAACAGATGTACTCGGATACATGTCTAGAATTCTTTAATATGTTGACTTATTGTATACGTTTATCCCATGTGGGAGTTCTGTATATGATATATTGTATTCCAAGTTGATCTCTGTCTGAGTTCTCATTTTGTCTACAATAAAATACTCTCTGAAGATTTACTTAACTACTGAATGGTAATGTACTGAAATCAGGACAAATAGTGATCTTCTGCCAGAATGGTTTTATAGATCAGTTTATGACCTAAATTTAGTCTTTACTTGTAAAACAGAACCTTCCTAATCACAGATTTTTGGAAATTCCTAACATGTGAAAAGCCTTCTAATTTCAGTTACTTGTTGTTTGAATAGTTTTATGGCGACTATGGATGTTTCAGTGAACATCCTCACAGCATTTATGAAAATTATAAAAATGTCTGCAGACAAACCTTACTTATTATTTAGCTACCTTTTCTATGCAATTTAACAGGTCTTATTTGAACATTTTATCTCATTTCAGGTGTAAAGATCAATAATAAGCTGGATTAAAAGTGTCTCACTGGATATAAAGCCATAAACATTACCCACCATGCCTAGTAAGCAGACGTTCTGTTGGTGTTTTGGTGGGAGACCTCCAGATATTAAGTATGGTATAGATGGAGACACACAACTTAAAGCAATGGCCCTGGATATTCCAATGCCTACAGATGAACATGAACTTAATGCCAAATTTGAGGAGTTGGTTGTAAGTATTCCAATATAAAAATAGTGACATAAGTCTTATAGCCAACCACAATGTAGACATGTCTGTGTAATGAACGATTTTCATACAATTGATGGAAAGTGTTAAACGATTTATTTAGGTTCTTAGGGTGCATTGACAAAAAACCTGGCAGATCCAGGATGAAAAGTGTTCATCTCATGCTGTAAGATACAGTATGCTGTTATAATACATGACAAACCTGTGCTGATGACCGTAATGGACCAACATTAATATCTGAACAATGAAAATCTAAACAATGACTATCCACTATAGAGCTTTGTTGAACAAGCAGCCGACTACAAAGCGACGTTATGCTATATTGGCACTTTCTTATACTTCACCCATTCTACTGTATTTTTCCTGCCATAATATCGATATTTGTGTGTATCTGATATCGATCAACAGTAAAAAAATCGTTGATATATTGATATGGATTGTATCTATGACAGCCCTATATAACATAGTGACAGGGAGGTTTAATGGTCAGGGGTAGTGTACCTTATTCCTGATCCTAAAGTTGTTGGTTTGAATCCTGACTTTGGCAAGGTTGAACCCTAAACTCCCTTAATTAGGTGTGAGCACTTGTTAGTAAACCAGGATACAGTCATGTAGAGTGATTAATATAAGTTATGATTACATGTTTAACCTTCAATGTAAATGAGTTTAAAGTAAACTGGTATGACAGCATATTATTTGTACAGATAAATTGGTTGATGCAATCCAATTGCAGCTCAGTAACCGTATACCAGTTCTGCACCAAACCCGTGTGATACTACTTAGTACATCACAGATAGATAGTCTGAAAGTTTCAAAGAAATTGAATAATTTACTGGTAAAGCAAAAACAGCTCCACCTAAAAAAGGGATGTACATGTTTGTTGTCATATAGCTGTATGTGTTTATTGGTGTATGAAATTGATGATCAATATCTCATATATATGTGGTTTATTGATTCATTTAACCATAAACTCATCCTTATCAATTGAATGAATTTTGATACAATCAATCAAAGTTAACAATATATTCCTTGATTTCTTGCCATATTGTTACCATTTGTTGATATAAAGTACAAAAATGTGTATATCCAAATTTAGTTTTGTGCTTATGTCTTTGGAACACTTTCATATATGATGACTGGTCAGTAACACAGAGCATCATAATCCTTTGATATGTCCTTTTCTGTGAGGCATTATCTTCTACTTGATTGAAATAATTGCCGACCTTATTTTTGGAACTCAGTTGTGGTCCAAGCTGAGGGCTGTTCATAACTGTTTATGAGAAGAAAAACATTTCTTATATGTTTTTAACAACATTACTTCAGTTTGGAATGGTACTTAAAGACTCATATTTAGGTCCAAACACTGTATTATGCTGCTCTCACACTTGTAAGCTGTACTATATTTCCATGCTGTATGTGTTTCAGGCTGAATTAGATTTAGACAAACCTCATAGAGATGCATTGTTTAACTTAGAACCTGAGAAGAAATGGCAGATTTACTGCAGCAAGAAACAGGTATGTATTTTATGTTCAAACTTCTGAGTGGTTATTGTACCACAACAAGGCCAGTGATCCATCTGTAACTGCACATTGTTGATGATAGAGGGTATAGCTGAAAACTGATGTAGTTGCTCCTTTAACAAACAGTTTTACAATAGATTGAGCCAAACCTTGATATGCTTATGTTCATGCCTTCCACTATGAGTTGTATTTTATTTAACATACAGTTCTCTTGCACTAATCGGTCTTATAAACATTTCTTATATCAATGATGATGAGAAAGCATTTGTCTTATTAGGCCACCTGCTCGAAGTCATCTCTGGTTTACACATAACCTATTTGTGCCAAGGTTTGTCAGTCTGTTCTTTATAGTGGTCTGAAAACTATGACCATATATTATATAAATCGATATGCATCAGACTCTATACACTGACACAGAAACTGTCCCTTCTGCTATTGTATAATGGTTATATATGTGCATGTTTTCATGCTTTTGAGAAGTCTGTGCACTTTGTATGTGGCATTTGTTGCTAGTCTTCAATATTCATTTTCATGTCCATAGGGGAATTTTTCTGGGTTAGTTTGGTCCGAGGTAGCTTAACCGAATGCAGTAACTTTAAGCAGGACTCTCTACTATCGTCAGATTTTATGATGGTTCACAATATCAGTAAAAGTTTTATTGACTATAATATTTTTGTCTAACCTATCCCACCATGTTTCTATGTAACCATACACCCTCATTATACCTATATATACAATATTATATATACTGATTAAATCACTATACAAATCTAGGTAAACTATTTTATATGTATATATGTGAAGTGGAGTGTAAATTTTATCATCATCCTTTCATAATACAATTGTCGTATTACACATGTTCTTGTTATGGTAGATCTAACCTACTTGCATCTTATTACAATGTTACACCACCTGTTTAATTTTGAAAGTCTTTAACCTATATGTTATTGTTTTTAATCAGAAACACCAACAATAACTCCACTAAATAATCGAAAAATTATTTATTGACAGAAACTTACAAATTTTCAAAGCCATATTGAGCACTTTTCGCAAAACTATTGTAAATCAGTTTTTGTAAAGCAGAGTTGTCATAGTCTTACACCAAACCTGTGGTACATTAGTTTTCTGTTAAACTGTGCATAATGCAACAAGTTATACAATACAGAGAGTTGTTTGTGTATCTGATTAACAAGCTCAGAATTTGTTTCAAATGAATAAAAACAATATACGGTGTATGTATAAAGTCAGCTTGCTGCTCTCTCCTTGTTTGAGAAGATGCCTATTCTCTGTAGATAAACATTGATTTTCTGTAAAAACTGGCATTAATTTCCCAATGCTAATGCATATCATTGGAAAATTTGCCTTTTATGTTGGTAACAAATCTTAACTAAATTTCTGTGAACATTTATCTAATAACTACAGGGTATATGTAATCACACTAAAGCTGATGTTTGTCCTGATCAGGGCAATTTCAACAATTTTGATGATGTTTGATGTTATAATGTTATAGCATTGGACTTAATGGCTTCACGTTTTGCTGTAAGCCAGAAATCAGGATTGTGCAGTGATAGTTGCAAGTCAGACATAGTCCTATTGCAATGCTGAGTTAAATTTTTATCATGGTATAATGTTAACTGTAGAACATGCAAAACCTTTATTTTAAACCTCACAAATAATAATTGATACATGCAAAGAGGAATAAATGTACACCAACATTAAACTTACTTGCTCTTGAAAAGACAAGGTTGGTATAATTTCTATTAACTACTGGCCCAAACGTTTCAAGATCTATCACAGAATGAAGCCTTGCTATTTGTCAATGTTAAGACTGAGCTTGGAGAACCAATCAAACGCTTCAGATTTTCTCCCAGCTGTAGTTCCAATGTGCTTTCATATAAACGTTATCAACATTTCTGTTCTGACAGTATAAATAAATATGATTAAATTAGTATAAATAAACATGATTAAATTTCTGCTTCTTGCCACCCTCTTCATTTTCGTGACTGCAGTCTTAAGATAGCGTCTTATTCTGTATCATGTGAAAATCGGTCACCTATAAAATAACAAAAACACACATAAATTAGGGTATGAATAGCAAGATGGGGTATCAACAGTATAACATGATTTATTCAACAACAAAGGAAAGAACCGCCAGTAATATGATGAATTTCTTTCTGTAATCTGATGCAAGTTTGGAAATAATTTAAATTGTCTGTATTGTTCAGGTTGAGTGTGTGTTTAGCAATGACGAAAACATTGGTGTTATGTTTTGCAAAGCTTGGTGTACAGGGATAATTATACATATACATGTTGGACATTTTGAAATTTAACAAATGACTTGCAAAAAAATATAGCTCCATATGCCTATTGTTATGTTCTCTTACTGGTAAAATGTGTTTCAATTCCCAGTGTTGAAGTGATAAGACATACAATATGTTCATCTTTAATTAGAGAGGTATGCATGTATTACTGTATCATAAATATGGAATGTACCAGTTGGAGCCTGATTGACTGAAGATAAAAATATATTTACAAGGCAATATAGTATTAATTTAAGATCATTAATGTCCTTAATGTTCATAATTGTTATTTTATGCCCTTTTAGAACATAAAAAGGATTGAAGCTAATTGAATGAAATTATTTTTACTGAAGATGAAATGTTTGTTCAATTAATTTGACATCAGTTTACATGAAAAAATGCTGACTTTGCAGAGGTGGAAAATTGCTTTCAATTAATTGGACATCAATTTGCACTTAAGTTTGCTAAAACTGGAATATAATATCTCAAGTCCAGCAACTTATTCATTAAGTTATATTCCTTTAAAAGATTGACCACACAATCTAGTACCTTTATGTGTTTCTATCAAATAAAATAGCCTTAAATGTTCACATTACATGCTTGAGTACATAAATTTCATATATATCGAAAATTTATTACTTTTTTGCATCTTGCTTCTTCTTAAATGTTGATTAGTAAGCGCTCAAACCTTGAACTGAGACACCCTTCAGTCTTAAGCATTTATAAATAATTGAATATCTTCCTAATAAAGATGATGTGATATTTGAAAAAGCATCAAACTAAGTGCTGCTGAACATAAATGGGTGTGATGGATGCGAACTTTGAACTCGTGAAATATATACATGTATATTTCAGTATGATTAGTAAGACCAATCCACTACTATATCAACATGTGGCTTATTAGTTTCTCATACATAGATCTTCCCTGTCTTCAATTTTATCATAAACTTTTCTCTGTCTTAAGCTTTTCATAAAATTCACCCCAGTCATGTTGTGATTGCTGATTAGCTGAATTGACTACGGCTATTGTCCAGTGTGGTGTTCAAACACCTGAACTTATTATATATGGAAACCCTGTTGTCACTCACAGGTGCTTCGAGCAATGAGTATGACTCAGAGTCCCTTTCACTTCATGCATTTTCCTAAACATTTGCTCTATCTAACCTCTAGTTCATTGATATTCAAATTACAAAATTCCTTCAGTGAGCTCTCTTCCCCGACCTTCTTTTCCTGTGAAATATTCATCCCTAGAGACAAGCTGATTCATTGATTTTAAACTGTCACCCTGTATTATTGTTCCTCTAAGAAAATTGCTATCATTGCACTGGAATTGGAGTTGTCACTTGGAAATAATGGAGACACTGTTGCCATGGTTATTTCATGATCTGTGTCCATGAAATAAATTGAGTTGGAGTTTGTGTATTTACTCCGAGCTAAATCCAATATTAATTCACTCATACCTAACTTCCTGGAATGAACTCTTCTGGTTTACTCGCTTGTGTTGCTCCATTTACTGTTAAAGGGAATGTTTCAGTAAAATATTACAATAAGTGTTGTGTAATCCTATGGTACAAACAGCAATGTCCTGAATTGCACTAAAAACAAAGAGACTGACATAATTGTGAATCTAAAATCAAACATTTTTGACACCTCCCTCTCGCCTTGGAAAAATACATTTTTTATGAAGTCCATACTTCATCTATTAGCTCATGCACTATTCATTAATTATTTTGGTATGTATAGAACCTCCATCTCTAATCAATCTTTGGTATCTTAGAAGAAGTCTGGTTGTAGTTTGTAGTAATACAAACCTTGTTGACTGACTGTGACCTAATCTACAGTTAATCATGATGGAACTTCCTCAATCATACACTTGTATGATTACATGATGATTGTCTTTTGTGAACGGTCACTACTTTGAATTAAGAAATGTCACCATTTGATGAATGTACACAATAATGTTTCAATATTGCCATTGGTCTACCGGCTAATTTAGTTAGGGTATTGAGACAATCAGCAATTCTTGTGAGAAAACAGAATAATTTTCCATCAACTGTATTGGTGATCATCTTGTTAAATTGAGCCCACTGCTTTGAAATATTTGTCTAATCTTTATTATATCTCTAGCATTTATAACCCAAATAACTATAGTTGACAATTAGAAGAGACCAATGCTTGGATCTGATTGGCATTGCCTTTCAGTGTATTATGTGAGAGACAGTTATTTCTGTACACTATTTAGTGTTTTTGTTCTAACAACTAGCAGAATTTTAACCCCTGTTGATGTTATAACATCCATTCATGGTGGTATGTTTCTGTATTACTATGTTTTGCTTGTTATAATAACTAATGAACAAGTAGAACTTCTGGTATAGAATGGGTACCTGAGATTGTCCATACTGTGTTGTACTATCATTGTTTACTGTATTTTCAGGGTGTTGGGGATGCAAACAGTCCAGATTATTACATTGAAAGAATAAACAGTATGACAAATGTGAGTATGTTTGTTGTGGGTATATGACAGTGTTAAATGTCGTATCCGACATCAGGTGGTTGTGGGTAAAAATGTCGGTAACAGGTTGTCGGATAAACGGGTTTTTCAGCAGTTTTAGCAAAGGAAATCAAAACGAATGTTTATTGAATACCAAAGCAAATACTAGTCGATGTGCTTTTATATTTAATATATCAGAATTGTAAGAAAGTTGATCTAAATAGTTTGTAATCTTATTCATTGGCTTTGAAGAACACTTAGGTATTTACTGTTTAAATCATCAGATATTTTTTAAAAGAGCACATTGAGAGTTTCACTATTATTTGCCCATCTCTCAACATGCTATGTCTGATTTAATCACTGTTTTAGAAACTGTCTTGTAGCTGTTACTGATTCAAATCATTTGGGACTTCGCGAAAATACATCTCATTCTGTTTCATAATTTTACCATATGAATGATGATAGGATGTATCTAAATTGCATCCAGTGTGCATGCAGTTGGTAGTTGCTTCCAAATTCTGAATAATAAATGTTCTGTATGTGGTATCTGAAATCAAATTTGTAGTTATTCAGCTTTTGGGAACTTGTTACATTTCACATTTGAACTACAGAACCCAGAGCACATGTTCTAGTACGAACTTCCCAGTCATGAATTTTTAATAAACTGCATTAAAGTGATTGTGTTAATGGAATTGTATTTTGTACATTTCAGATAATCAGTTATAATGAAGAAGATTTGGAACTAAGGGAGAAAACTGTGGAGAATCTGAAAACTGCACTCAGGACACAACCAATGAGGTAATAGGACTTATCAGTGTACAATGCAACTATGAGGCTGTGTTTAGGGAGGCATGGTGGTTATTTGGTAGGGAGGGGGCTAGACTCCCACTAGGGCAAGGTTGAAACACAAACTTCACAAAGTCATCTAGGCAACATTGTAATGTTGCCTATTCTACAGTCTTCTTCTCGCTTCACTATACAGTCAATTTATTCTTGTAACAGCAAATAACTTTGAGAAGTACAATGAAGATATGATGTTATTAGTTGTGTCGTTTATTAAACATCAATGTTTTTATGATTTATGAACAAATGAGGCATTTATTATTTCCATCTGACAAAAATGCAGGAACACAAATGACAACAGTGAATGTTATTATTTGCTGTTACTGAAATAGGAATTTAAACCCTCGCCATTAGGTGCCAGACTAAAATCTCCAGTCTTTGACAATGGTTAATCAATTTATGATACAAACTACATTAGCAATTAGGTTTTAGAAAATCAAGGAATTGATGGTTTAGTGCAAAATTATTGCAATAGCTTCATTACCATGTCTGAGTTATAACAGTTTGGCACCAAACCAATTGCAATAACAAACTTATTTTTGCATTTTTTCACGTGATTGAAATTTTGATTGTTACAGTTTTGTGACACGATTCCTGGAGATCGATGGTCTACAATGTCTACAGAACTTCCTTACCAACATGGATTATCAAGTTGGAGAGAGCAGTATACATACAGCTATCATAGGATGCTTCAAAGCTCTTATGAACAATTCTGTGAGTACATTGTACACTATTTAGTATCCTTGTGTTTTATTTCGGAGATACAGTATAACTCTTTAGATCAACAGAACATCAAGTCCGCAAATATGTGAAAAAAACGTGAATTCTGTACATCTGTCATGCCAAACAGAATTTAAGATGCAGAGGACAAATTCATTCACTCAGAGCAATTTAATTCTATATATAGAAAAAAAGCTTTGTTATCATATATATTAGTATAATGAACGTAATTGGGCAATATTATTATAACTGCTCTGTTTTTGAAATATTGTGTTACAATAGCTTTGCTCCAAATCATTGATAAGTTAAAATGAATAGACAATGACTTCCTGGTCCCCTCAGTGGGAAGCATTTAGCCATTCTTGCGTCTTTCTATGTGACAACACTATACCTAAATATTAGTAGTTGGTTAATTCCATTTACATCAAACTGTTTATGCTATAGATATTTATATCAAGGATTTGGTGCCAGAAACAAGTTTGGTACAGATTCTGAGACAATAGATTTGCTTCAAATCCTGGAAACTGATTTGTAAGTTTGTTATCCTTAATGTTTATAATTTCAGCAAGGACGTGCACATGTACTTGCCCACCCTAACAGTATTAATGTGATAGCACAAAGTTTGAGTTCAGAGAACATTAAAACGAAGGTGGCAGTATTGGAAATACTTGGTGCAATGTGTCTTGTACCTGGTGGACACAGGAAAGTCCTCGAAGCTATGATACATTACCAGAAATATGCAGCTGAAAGAACAAGGTTTCAGGTATGGAGCATTATTATGGTGATGTTTAAGCGTTTAAGCATTCTCTTTTTGTATGAAACATGTACAGGCTGCATCCAGCATAACATAGCATTAGGTTTTGTTGTACGCGCTTTAAAGAATTGCTGCATTCCGTTTCTCACAATATATCACATTTGTGGTAATTCCAATGTATTAGAGGGCAGCTGAGGTAGGTATAACCTAGATTTAAGTTAATGTAACTGACTATACTAGAAGTCTGAATGTTATAGGCATATCTTGGATGTTTTAGACGAATATTACATTACATATTGTTTCTTCAGAGTTTGATCAACAACCTTGACCGTAGTACTGGTGTATACAGAGAGGAGGTGAACCTGAAGACAGCGATCATGTCCTTCATTAATGCTGTACTTAGGTGTGGACCTGGGAAGGTAACTCTTCTTTCTTATAATACTATTAGATATTCCATTACTATCACCTGGAAAATGTGGATTTCATGGTTTTGGTACAATACTACCATAAATCTGTTTTTGGAAAGAAGCAGGTACAATAGAGTTGTGCCAAACCTTGATTTTCAACCTAACTTCTTAGGTTGGTTTTATGCATTACATCATTTTGTGACATATTTTGGTGGGCTTAAGAGGGCTTATGAACTATCTTATTGAATTTCAATTTAGTCTTAAATATGTTCAGTTCTAGGTCACAATGTAAACTCAGAAATAAAAATGGGTTGCAATGGTACTTTTTGTGCACTGTTATGTTGTAAAGTCTTATGCTCAAATGCATGTATGATGCTGGCATGTAGAATAATTCAAACCTATTACTTTGCAGGACTATTTAGAATTTCGGTTACATCTACGTTATGAGTTTTTGATGCTTGGTATACAACCTGTCATGGAAAAACTCAGGAAACATGATAATTCAACATTAGATAGGTATGTATTTAGGAAAACTTGATAACATTAGGTTTCAAATTTTGCACACTGGATAATTCAGTATGAGATAAGTTTTTATGCAGAAATCCTGTCTTGGTTTGCTTGATTCATGTACCTATGATCTATTATTTTGTTGTCCTGTTTTCCTTGAATAAGTCATATTTAGCTGCTTGTTTGTAACAGTTTTAGCAAGTCTGGACTGTTTTAGAATGAAGTTTTTCATTGATATTTAAAATGAATATAAGACAATCTAGCTGATAATGAAATAAATCTTTAACATGGACATGGAACATACAAGAGATACAGTACATCTTTCATATGTATCATAGTTACAATGAGTTATATTGTCCGATTTCAGACATGTAGATTTCTTTGAAATGATGAGAAATGATGATGAAAAAGTGCTTGCCAAAAAGTTTGACGGTGTAAGTATGACAGTAATTATTGTTGATATCATCATAATATCCAAAGGTTTAAATCAATATTAAAAGAAGTTTAAGAGATGAATTTAACCAATTATAGATGGAAATTACTATCATATTCTTTCAATGCTTATTTGTTGGATACAATACTGATAAAGCCCCAGTCCAACTGTTACAACTTTGGGCACAAATGCCGGCTAATAGGGAATAATTAAAATGTCGTAGTGGTTCGCCATGTACTGATCCTAGAGAAAGTTCCCTACGCACGCCGTACGCATATTGTACACATTGGTACGAATGCCACACGAATGCAGTGAGACAGCAATAAGAATGCGGTACGCTTCCAGCAAGAATTAAGAAGAACCAGTATGAACCCACATGAACTTACTTCGATCACAGTAAGAATGCCGTAGGAATGTCCAGGAATCAGTATGAACCACTGCGAACCACCACAATTGCGTCACTATTGTGGCACGAAAGTGATACAAATACAGGTCCGTACTGAATGTGTAGTGGTTCGTGGTACATTCTGCTTGGAGCATGAGAAATTGATTGACAGCCACAATCACAAATTGCTACGATAGGGGAAGAATGCCAGTACGCACCAGTACGAACTCAGAAAGAATGCAGTACGAACACACATAAATCGTGACTTGACCAGGAATGTTTTAAACATTTCATAACTGTCGTGACCCTCCCACGTTAGAGGAGAACTGCCCCGAATCACCAGGACTCCCAACAAGAACCCTGTAAGAATTATGAGGAATGTGCATGATTTCTACATTCGTACTTATAAGCCACCCGAAGTCGTGATGGTGGGACTTAGGCTTAACTAGATGCTTGTGAGTTAGTCCCCTGGCAAAGTATAAAAGCAGCTGTGGTGATTTGAGCAAGTGTATTCACTGTAATGTACTCAATCTCAGATGCTACATTGAAAATTCCTGAACACAGATTTAATTAGCAACTATGATAGTGCAGAATTAGTGTGAAACTGTTGTTGCTCAGTTTATGTAAAGAAGAAGTTACAATAGTCTTGTTCCAGATCCTCAATACATAATATGTTTACAATCTTCCATACGTAGCTCACAACCTTTATACATAGCTCACAATCTTCCATACATAGCTTACAATCCTGCATACATAGCACACAATCCTCCATACGTAGCTGACAACCTCTATACATAGCTCACAATCCTCCATTTGTGGCTCACAATCCTCCGTACATAGCTCACAATCCTCCGTACATAGCTCAAAATCCTCCATACATAGCTCACAATCCTGCATACATAGCACACAATCCTCCATACATAGCTCACAATCCTGCAAAAATAGCTCACAATCTTCCATACATAGCTCACAATCCTCCATACATAGCTCACAATCCTCCATACATAGCTCGCAATCCTCCATACATAGCTCACAATCCTCCATACATAGCTCACAATCTTCCATACATAGCTCACAATCCTCAGTACATAGCTCACAATCCTCCATACATAGCTCACAATCCTCCATACATAGCTCACAATATTCCATACATAGCTCACAATCCTCCATACATAGCTCGCAATCCTCCATACATAGCTCACAATCCTGCATACATAGCTCACAATCCTCCATACATAGCTCACAATCTTCCATACATAGCTCACAATCCTCCATACATAGCTCACAATCCTCCATACATAGCTCACAATCCTGCATACATAGCTCACAATCCTCCATACATAGCTCGCAATCCTCCATACATAGCTCACAATCCTGCATACATAGCTCACAATCCTCCATACATAGCTCACAATCTTCCATACGTAGCTCACAACCTTTATACATAGCTCACAATCTTCCATACATAGCTCACAATCCTCCATACATAGCACACAATCCTCCATACGTAGCTGACAACCTCTATACATAGCTCACAATCTTCCATACATAGCTCACAATCCTCCATACATAGCACACAATCCTCCATACATAGCTCACAATCCTCCATACATAGCTCACAATCCTCCATACATAGCACACAATCCTCCGTACATAGCTCACAATCCTCCCTTCGTAGCTGACAATCCTCCATACATAGCTCGCAATCCTCCATACATAGCACACAATCCTCCATACATAGCTCACAATCCTCCATACATAGCACACAATCCTCCATACGTAGCTGACAACCTCTATACATAGCTCACAATCCTCCATTTGTGGCTCACAATCCTCCATACATAGCTCACAATCCTCAGTACATAGCTCACAATCCTCCGTACATAGCTCAAAATCCTCCATACATAGCTCACAATCCTGCATACATAGCTCACAATCCTGCATACATAGCTCACAATCTTCCATACATAGCTCACAATCCTCCATACATAGCTCACAATCCTCTGTACATAGCTCAAAATCCTGCATACATAGCTCACAATCTTCCATACATAGCTCACAATCCTCCATACATAGCTCACAATCCTCCGTACATAGCTCACAATCCTCTGTACATAGCTCACAATCCTGCATACATAGCTCACAATCTTCCATACATAGCACACAATCCTCCATACATAGCTCACAATCCTGCATACATAGCTCACAATCTTCCATACATAGCTCACAATCCTCCATACATAGCACACAATCCTCCATACGTAGCTGACAACCTCTATACATAGCTCACAATCCTCCATTTGTGGCTCACAATCCTCCATACATAGCTCGCAATCCTCCATACATAGCACACAATCCTCCATACATAGCTCACAATCCTCCATACATAGCACACAATCCTCCATACGTAGCTGACAACCTCTATACATAGCTCACAATCCTCCATTTGTGGCTCACAATCCTCCATACATAGCTCACAATCCTCAGTACATAGCTCACAATCCTCCGTACATAGCTCAAAATCCTCCATACATAGCTCACAATCCTGCATACATAGCTCACAATTCTCCATACATAGCTCACAATCCTGCATACATAGCTCACAATTCTCCATACATAGCTCACAATCCTGCATACATAGCTCACAATCCTCCATTTGTGGCTCACAATCCTCCATACATAGCTCACAATCCTCAGTACATAGCTCACAATCCTCCGTACATAGCTCAAAATCCTCCATACATAGCTCACAATCCTGCATACATAGCTCACAATTCTCCATACATAGCTCACAATCCTGCATACATAGCTCACAATTCTCCATACAAAGCTCACAATCCTGCATACATAGCTCACAATTCTCCATACATAGCTCACAATCCTGCATACATAGCTCACAATCCTGCATACATAGCTCACAATTCTCCATACATAGCTCACAATCCTGCATACATAGCTCACAATCCTGCATACATAGCTCACAATCCTGCATGCATAGCTCACAATCCTCCATACATAGCACACAACCTTTATACATAGCTCACAATCCTCCATACATAGCTCACAATCTTCCATACATAGCTCACAATCCTTCATACATAGCTCACAATCTTCCATACATAGCTCACAATCCTCCGTACATAGCTCACAATCCTGCATACATAGCTCACAATCTTCCATACATAGCTCACAATCCTCCGTACATAGCTCACAATCCTCTGTACATAGCTCACAATCCTGCATACATAGCTCACAATCTTCCATACATAGCTCACAATCCTCCGTACATAGCTCACAATCCTCCGTACATAGCTCACAATCCTCCATACATAGCTCACAATCCTCCGTACATAGCTCACAATCCTCCGTACATAGCTCACAATCCTCCGTACATAGCTCACAATCCTGCGTACATAGCTCACAATCCTCCGTACATAGCTCACAATCCTCCGTACATAGCTCACAATCCTCCATACATAGCTCACAATCCTCCGTACATAGCTCACAATCCTCTGTACATAGCTCACAATCCTGCATACATAGCTCACAATCTTCCATACATAGCACACAATCCTCCATACATAGCTCACAATCCTGCATACATAGCTCACAATCTTCCATACATAGCTCACAATCCTCCATACATAGCTCACAATCCTCCGTACATAGCTCACAATCCTCCATACATAGCTCACAATCCTGCATACATAGCTCACAATCTTCCATACATAGCTCACAATCCTCCATACATAGCTCACAATCCTCTGTACATAGCTCAAAATCCTGCATACATAGCTCACAATCTTCCATACATAGCTCACAATCCTCCATACATAGCTCACAATCCTCCGTACATAGCTCACAATCCTCTGTACATAGCTCACAATCCTGCATACATAGCTCACAATCTTCCATACATAGCACACAATCCTCCATACATAGCTCACAATCCTGCATACATAGCTCACAATCTTCCATACATAGCTCACAATCCTCCGTACATAGCTCACAATCCTCTGTACATAGCTCAAAATCCTGCATACATAGCTCACAATCCTGCATACATAGCTCACAAGAGGTTTAAATGGGTTTGAACCAAGTCACATTCTGACACTGATTCAAATGGCCAGCGTAGCTCTATGCTCACTGTGTGTTACTGAATCATATTACTGTACCAGTTGTAGCATGGTTGTATTTCTGTATTTCAGGCTCATATAGACACCAAAAGTGCCAGCTCCATGTTTGAACTTCTACGTAAAAAGTTATGTATGACAGCAGCTTATACGAATATGCTATCATTACTTCAACATTTATTGCTCATTCCATGTAAGTTCTTACAGTGCTTTGATTTTTTTTTATTCTGTTATGAGTGTAATCTGTAAGTGAAAATGCTGAATATTACATAACAATTGATAATAAGTCAATAATAAGATATGAATGAATAGTGAAACAGACTGTTTTGTTTTTTATATTTTTTTGACATGCTTCAATATAAAGGTGATGTCAAGAATAGAAATAAAATATTCCATTGCTTTTCTAAAATGTGCTACAAATTGGTCAACCTTTGTATGTAATATTAACATGAGACTAAAACAATTCCAAACAATATATAAACAGTACGAAATAGACCTAGAAGTGATATCAGGGTCGAAACATTTGATATTTTCAAGATCAAGGGTTTAGGACAAAAATAATCATGATTCAGTTTTGGCAAAGAAGCAATTATCATAGGTGTGCACCAAACCCTCGAACTAGGTCT
Source organism: Mactromeris polynyma (assembly GCA_032209605.1). NCBI lineage: Eukaryota > Metazoa > Mollusca > Bivalvia > Venerida > Mactridae > Mactromeris > Mactromeris polynyma. The sequence goes on from JASFXZ010000002.1 coordinate 22,340,865, forward strand.
TGATTCAATGTTACAAATATGAAATCCATATATTAATACTATGTCCATTATATATTACAGATGCTAATAAAGATTTTACGACTGGTATGTGGTTATTGATAGATAAGATTGTACAGCAAGTTGTTCTACAGAAGAATAGTCAGGATTATGATTATGAAACTTTAGAAATCAATGTGAAGAAAACTATTCTTATGTAAGTGACGTCTTAAAATCATAGATCATTTTCTCCTCTATTCTTGAAGAGCAAAAATTGCCCTTTCAGTGTGATCCCAGGTGTTTGTTGACAAGGGAATTAACCCTGTTTGGTGATAAAATACGTATTTTAAGAGTTAATGCACTTAAAATGCCCTTTACTTTCAATAATGAAGTTGTAAGGAAAAAACGATGTTTCTTTTAGTTGCAGAGTTTATTCAAATCAGGTTGTATCATTGTGTCAAAAAATGCTGTTTGATTAATGCTAAACATTTTAAAAATGTTTTGGAAAGTTTTCATCAGTTTTAATGCAGCAATTTTGTTACTGCTTACTTAGTATCACACATTTACTTGACTCAAATCTGTTCTAGTGCTATTTGCTATGTGATATTTACTTTGTCTAAATCACAATTTCATTGAATTAAGCTGAACTGTTTTACCTCCTCTAAGAATTCTGATTGTGTTGTAGGCTTACAAATGAGACTGACATAAAATCTTACCAACAAAAGTTACGTGAAGTCGAGAAAACGAGTGACGAGCTTCAAGCCAAACTTACAAAGAAAGAGAGAGAAGCTGAAGTACGTACACAGGAGAAGGAGGAGTTACTGGACACTGTCAATAAAATGAAGGCTAAATTAGAGAAGGAATCTGCAGCATTGTATGAAACAAAACAACAGATGAATGATTTAAATAGACATGTAGAAGGACTTAAAGCTCAAGTAAGTGAATGTCATTCTGATAAATTACATGTACATGTACTACTTATCTATTGAAAACTTCACAATTTGCTTTAAACTCAACTTTGGTAAACAAACACATGTTTTGTGGTGGATATTTTTATAGAGAGTTGACTTGTATGCAAAATATCGTCTTCTAGATCTCTCCAATTAATCACAAATTATACCAGATTTATTTTGCATAAGGTACATAAATGGTCACAAATGTGATTAAGTTTCTATTAAGCCTCTGTATTTGTTAAAAAATATGACTAAATATTTGACCCTTGTTTTACAGTTAGAAGCTGAGAGAGGTGAAAGAATGAAACTTCAACATTTGGTAAAAACTGGCAGTTTACCTGATGATGCTAAAGTTGGTTTGTCTTCAGTATCTGTGATATCTGGGGGATACTCCGACATTTCCAGCATCACATCAGCCCCTCCTGCACCTCCATGTGCACCCCCACCACCACCACCACCACCCCCGGGGCCACCACCACCTCCTGCACCAGGTAACATAAAATTACTTTGAACATTTTTAGTTAATTTTCATTTGACCTAGTAAAATATTGCATCATATTTGCGCAAAATGTTTGTATTTTATTGCTGGTTGAATTCATGTTGCATGTGAAAAAGTCATTCATTATGCGTGAGAAATCTGTTCCGCACCTAGCTATCATATTGTTGAGAAAGCATTGACTTTATATTTGTCATAATTTTGTTAAAATTACAACAGATTGAGTCAGTATTTGCTTGATTCATTTTTTTAACTTTGCATGGCCAGCAGCATGTGGGTACTTGATTGTTGTCTGTTTACTGTATTTGCTGGAATAAGGATAACTATAATGAGCCATTTTGTTTGCGATGTCACATGCACCATGTCTGTTTGCTTATATTTCATGTTTGCTTTTTCTTCCCTATATATGATATTTTAAAAGTCATAAGCTTGAGCTAGTTTCATTCTTAATATCTGTAAACTGTATTTTTGAAGAGCATTTCAGAAAAAAGTCCCAAATACATTAAATCTTGATAATTAAAGGTTTCTTAAACCTGCGTGTTCATTCTCTTTCACGAAGAATATTGAATCAGTTGTTTTTATACTTGGAAAATATTTGCTACATGTTTGACAGACATGGCTGATGGTTGTTTGGTTAGACGTAAAGTAACAGGTTAGTAGCACCAGGATAAATATATAACATCTATATATCAAGTAATATAATATTATAATCTTTCCACAATTTTCTTTGTATTTTCTGACTTATGAAGTAGACGTTGACTTTTGTCTGGTCATCTTATCGTTTATTTTAACTATTTTACATCAAGCATATATTTATTAGTTCTCCATCTTTTCTTTATGTGAGGAAGTTATCAGTTTGTTTGCTGATATAATGCTGGAACATCAATTAAGTCAACCCACCTCCGTATATGAATAAATTGAGGTTGACAAATAGAATTTAAGTCTTTGTTAAAATCGTAACTGTGATGTTCTGTGTATTGGTATCTGAAGAAACTTTTCAGAGGATATCATGTGTACATGTAATATCCATTGTTGCATTTTCGTTCAAACTCAATCAAAACTAGAGTCAGTGTGCTCAAACAATGTATACAGATATTCATTCAATTATTCATTTTCAAGATTTGGTATTATTGGGTACTAAACAATTGGATAGCCTTGCACGTGTTACAATCACTGCCACTTGAAGTTCATTTGGTCGAAAAATATATAATTACAATTTCAGCATTTTTTTTATTTCTGTCTCTTCTTGCACTTGATGACTTTGACTGTTCTTAAAACAAGGTGTTAAAATAAATGCCAAGTTCAGTTCTGATTAAGAAGCAGTTACAATAGATTTGCATCAAATCATCAATTTGCTTTTTATGCATTTCTGTTTTGCTATTTATTTTGTTCATCTCTGGGTTCCATTAACTATGTGTACATGGCTTTGTGCTGACAAAATGGCTCCATTTCCTTCATACATAACCAGTAAACAGTCATATTTTCATAGTTATACATTTATGAAATAATATTGGTTTAAAGTTTATTTACTGCATTTACACTACTTAATTTTGCATGTAAATATACCCAAATGTGGCTTTATTTATTTTTTAAGATTTTTATATTGCATGAAACATTACTGTTGATTTCAGTTCATGTACATGTATTCTTAAAATTTATATACATTTAAGAAAGGTTGTATTTCACAATGCAATTCCTGGTTGTAAATAAATAAATGCTTGCTATTGTTGGTTTGATGTAATCATACATCACGTGACCTTTAGCACATGTACAGCTGAATCAGATAAAATACAAAAAAGATACGTATAGATGTCATTCATCTCATCCTATGCTAAAAACTTTATACTTCATATCTTCGGCCATTTTAGTATGTAGTTTACTTGGTACATTAAGAAAGAATTTCACAATCCCAGTTGTTAAAATCCACATGAATTCGATATGTTGTATCTCCTGTGTCTACTTGGACCATCTGCACGCCATGTCTATCATTGCATTTAAAACACCTTTGCAGATGAACAAAGAAAGCTGTATATCCCTAATTGGTAGTATAGGTGTACTTTATATGATGCATGTAGTATAGGTAGGAATAAAACTGATGTATTTGAACAGGTGTTTCACCTCCCACGATGTTTGACTACTCTGAGAGAGTACAACATAGAAATGTGCATGTAATGATACTGATAACATGTCACATTTTATACCTAACATCATTAATATCTAATTATCTATAACAGGTGCCCCGCCACCACCATCCATGTTTGGAATACCTGGCAGTGCACAACGTAGAAACATCCCTAAACCAAAACAACCTCTCAAATCATTTAATTGGACCAAGCTAGATGAGGTAGGAATCATTATTTTATATCTGAATTCTTTATGATAATGTTACTGACTCTTCCTTTCTTGTTTGAATTAGAACAGTCAAAATGTGATGGGTATGGCATCTATGTATGAGAATACACTGTATTGAATGATACATTTTTGTTTATTTAAGTACAATGTTGTTCATATCCTTATTTGACTGCATGCTGAACAATTTGTAGAATTTACATTCACATTCTGTCACAGGATATTGAAACAGCTGATTTATCCTTGTACATGTAGTATTATTATTTTATTAAGAATTAATTGGAACATTTTCTGTCTTTTCTGGTGAACGTTTATAATATGATAGCAAATTAGATATTTTAGATTACATGTATGTTGTTTATATTCTTTCAGCATAAAATCAAGGGATCAATATGGACAGATTTAGATGACACAAAGGTATGTATGCATGAATTTCATTATTTTTGATGAAATTTCATTTTGAAGCCTAAGTGTTAATTTTATAAATTGCCACCTACTTGTCAGCAGTTAGTATCTGACAGAAATCATGTAGGTTTAAAAGAAACTGAAATCTTTGTTTTTTCCCCTTTATTTCAAGTAAGAAGCTAATATTTCAGTGACTTTATATTTATTTCTTAAAATTAATTCAGTATGAGACAACATTTAACAGGCACTCAATAATCTTCACTAGTACTTTCTCCATTTTGGTCGATGCTCTCCATTCTGGTCGGGTGGGCATATAGTGTAGTAATTTACATAGAAAGACGCTTTTTACGATTCCTTGATAAATAAGTCAGGGATTTGTATGAATTGTGTGTGATGTAAATAATGTTTAATTATAGACTTTCTTCATTGAAATGTTTATATTCATAAAGTAAATAACATACATCAGTGCATGAGTTGATTAAATTATTGTATTAATTTATATTTGGATTGATACGTTTTTCAGTTATTTCCACTTCTTGACTTGGAGGACTTTGAGAAGACATTTTCTGCATATCAAAAGAAACAATCAGACGATGATGATTCCAAAAATTCAGGGAAAACTCCTCCAAAAACTAAAGAGTTGTCTGTCATTGATGGTCGTCGGGCACAAAATTGTACTATATTACTTTCCAAATTGAAGATAAGCAATGATGAAATCAAGACAGCTATACTTACCATGGACGAACATGAAGATATACCTAAAGATATGTTAGAACAAGTAAGCAGGATAGGGATACTTCACTTGGCCACTTTACTCAAAGCTATAAAGAGGATTAAGTCGCTACAGGGAACACCACATACGCGACACAGTGCCTCCCAACGCCTCCCAACACACAGTCGCTAGGAAACAATGGCCTACAAAACATTAGTGACTTGGAAGGTTTAATATGTATGAGAATGGGGGGGAGGGGGGGGCAAGGAATGGTCTGGCTGACTGTCAAAAACAACCTTGGAGAATTTAGGGGGACAACAAGAGGGCAAAAAGATTGAATGGATGAAATATCCAAGAAAGCCAGTAGCCAAACTATAAAACCTTATGACTGTATAATAGAGAATGCTTCAAGATTGTTTGCATTAGACAATTTGACCAATGTGTGTACGATATAGAAGTTTGAAATTTGTGTTGAATACTTCTTTCTAGCTTAAAGACTGACTCATGCAATGATCTTTTAATTTAACAACTACATCTGAATCATTAATTTTCTTATTCATAAAAGAAATTGAGTTATCACAATGATATGCCATGACCAAACATGGAAAAAACCCAATAGTATTGTTTGCCCCATGAAGCTCCACCATGTCGGGGTCAGAGTGATTGAATATACTGAAAGAGTTTGATATGTGGTGTCCGTGTGTTCATACCAAACTATGTGAATAGTGTACTATACCATGTTGTTTGGATTAGTTTAGCATACATGTATAAGATTGAGATAAATAGAATTATGACCTTAGATTGCATTATTTGCATTTCTTATGCACAAGACCATGAACATGATCTCCATATATTTCAGCTATTGAAGTATGTACCTACTTCAGAGGAAATGCAGTTACTGACAGAACTTGGTGGAGAAACTGAGAACCTTGCTAGAGCTGACAGGTTCTTGTTTGAGATGGGCATGTATGTACCATATTACTTAAACATGCATCAAAATTTGAGTTTAACAGTGTTGTATTTTATATAGTCTTCTAGCTGACCTTAGTTGTTTAGATTTCTTGAAATACAACTTTGGCAAAACGTATTGGACTTGCCGCCTAATTTATGATAAGTTGTTGTTGAAATTCAGCACATGTGTTCAAATTAGTATTGTGGCAAATGCTTTGAAGGTATTGTAGAGGACTGGTAGGAGTAAAATTCAAACCTTGTTGAAATAAACCTGATATTGTATTCAGTCTGACATTAAGTGATGTTGGTTACTTTCAGGATAACACATTATGAACAAAGAGTTAGAGCTCTTTATTTCAAGAAGAAGTATCAGGATAGAATGTCTGATGTGAAGCCTAGGATAGAAGGTAAGTGAGGTCTTCTTTCATCGTTTGAGATGTGTGAACCTTTCTCTGTCAAACAAATCCAGTTTGTATATTTAAATCTTTACAGGCTATTGCGTGGAACTACTGAGTAATATTTTTTCCTTGCCTGTTACACCAAATAAATCATATTTACACACTGAAATACTAATATTTTCAATGCTAGAAAAAATGGAGTGATTATGTTATTGTTAAGGTGTTGACTGCTCAACCGAGAGGTTGTGGGCTTGAACCACACAAAGCTCACGCTTTATCAGAAGACACAAGTGCTGTTTTTTTCCATGAAGTGTACAAGAGAATGATTAACATCTATGTATAATGCTTTCATCCAAATCAAGCTTTAACAAATCAGTTAAATTATTGCTAGAAAAAATGTAATCATTGTGTCTTGGGTTAAGTTTTAATGTAGACATTACCACTGTGTCTTGACTTCAATTTAATGTAGACATTACCACTGTGTCTTGACTTCAATTTAATGTAGACATTACCATTCTGTCTTGACTTCAATTTAATGTAGACATTACCACTGTGTCTTGACTTCAATTTAATGAAGACATTACCACTGTGTCTTGACTTCAATTTAATGTAGACACTACCATTCTGTCTTGACTTCAATTTAATGTAGACATTACCACTGTGTCTTGACTTCAATTTAATGTAGACATTACCACTAAGGCTTGAAATCAGTTTGATGTATACATTACCAACGTGACTCAACTTCAATTTAACGTAGACAGTACCATTGTGTCTTAATTTAAATTTAGTGTTCATGCGTTTATTATATATTTGAGATAATCTTCTTTATACAATAACATGGTTGTCTTGTTTATTCACAGCTGTATTTGAGTGTTCTAAACAAATAACAAGAAGTAGAAGGTTAAAGAAATTGTTGGAAATAGTGCTAGCATTTGGTAACTACATGAACCGAGGACAACGAGGAAATGCTAAAGGATTTACAATCACAAGTTTGAACAATATGGTGGACACAAAATCCAGCATTAACAAACAAGTGACATTATTGCATTATCTTGTGGATACAGTCGAGAAGAGGGTACGTCATTAATCTATGTATCATCTTCCCTGGTTCGTTGCTAGTGTTGCAATCTATACAATGGGGTTTCAGGAGCATTTCGGTGGTTTACTGTGGAATAACTGAATTATTATGCGATAATTTACAGTGAAATGATCTAAGTGATAATGATGTCATACAAAATATTGAGGCATTCGAAGGGTAACTTTGGTGTAATGAACAAGTAAAAAAAAGGCCAACATGAAGCATGAACAAAACAGAATATTTGTATGTTTCGGTGTGAGGACGAGTGGCGTAGTATTGCATCTGCTGCCCACTCAGTGAAATAATTTTCGATCTTACCAGAAAACATACAAATATTCTATAATTATTAGTTAAAACTTATGATTGTCTATTTTCTCTAAAATGCATTGGAATATTTGTTAGAATGACTATTCTTAATATAAATTACTTATATGAATACTTATTTAGGTGATTATGTTTGAAAAGATAAGAATAATACTATAGTAGATACTACGTTTGTATATACTTGTAAACAATGGTAAACATGTTGGTTCTCAAAAATAAAAAAAACTCCTTAAGAAATGCATATAAAACATACATACATAAACTTATCTAACAAGAGGCCTTCATACATAACAAAATAAAGAGAACACATAAAGAATAATCATTATTATAATGCTAAATCAATAAATCATTACAACTCTTTTTCAAAATCTGAAGTAACAATTTGTATGAAAGAGAGATTAAATAGTTACAGGGAACACTGCATGCACAATACAATGCCTCCCCACACATACATACTTTATCTGTTTTTTTACCAAAACTGAGATACAATGATTTTGTGCTAAACTCCCAGTATGAAGATAAAACCGAGATTTCTATTATATGTTGTGTTTTCAGTTCCCTGACGTGTGTAAGATAGAAAAAGATCTGAATCTGGTACATCGGGCATCAAAAGTCAAGTGAGTGATTTTTTATTGAAATAACTTTACCTCTATTTGTTCTTAATGGGTCAGTCACACTACACCGTATAGCGTTAACGGACGTCCAACGTATAACAAAATTTTCAATCCGTTCGCGTCCGTTCGCATGCGTTTCTTTTCCGCTTCTCATGCGGCGCCAACGCTCCTCGTCCGGCGATGTTCGTTCCATCCGGTGGAAGGTTTTGAACATGTTCAAAATTTGGAACGTACACCACCGGACAAAGTTGTCCGTTATATATACGGTAGCAATGCGTTTCTATGCGTTTTGTTCGTTACTCGTGCGTTCCTTTTTCTGTACTTGTCCGGTTCGTATCCGTTCGTGGCCGGTGGCCCTGATTCACGGCCGGACTACTACCGGACATGCAACGTATGTAACGTATGTTTAACGGACGATAACTGACGAGGAACGCATAGGAACTGATAAGTAACGGACGTGAAACGATGGTCCATCGGACAAAACTTTGATGAATAATGATATAAAACGTTGTTTACCTGGCTGTTGGGGTTCTCTGCTTTCATTGGATATTTTGACTACAGGTCATCGTGCGAGAAGTAAATATTGCCTCTATACACAAATCCAGTTTCTTTAACTTTATATCTGATACACTTTTTGGGTTATCAAAATACATTAAAGGCACAGAACATGAAATGTAGAGAAAAGAAATAATACCCATTAATGATATTTATGTTAACTGTTACGCATTATACTGTGTGGAAAGTGATCTTGGAGCCTTCCTCCGTCCCCTGGCCTTACCCTTCCCAGCATTCGTAGATTTGGCTTTTAGCATTTTGGAATTACTTTAGCACGTGTGATGTCTGAGCGAGCGAAAACCATTGTGCTGGAACATGTATGTATGTATTACTGTGTTTATGAGGTCGCCGCGCACATTTTATAATGCACTTTATGGTATTTTGGTCGACCCGGTATGTCCCCCGCACACCATAAATATACTTTTTGAAACCGAAAGGGAGAAATTTACCCGCCAGTAGAGCAGTATAGGTCAAACAGACAATTTTTGAAGCCAAATACGGTCACTGCACAGTGCCAATGAGACCCATCGTTCAGTTACCATTTTCCTTGCATCTAACCAGTACTTTCCTGGATTCTACCCAGCACTTTCCTGGTTACATGCCAGTTCTATGTTAGGTGGGAAACACTGAAATACATTTCTGTTTTATCCGGCGAGACGAGGGATCGAACCCACGACCTTCGGGTTCGTAGTCAGCAGCGTTAACCACTGAGCCACAGGAACAAAAAAATATCGAACTCTTTATACCCGTTTTGTCCGTCACGTGACCAGTAGAAATACGTTCGTCAAACGTTCGAAGAACGTTTTGTCAGTTTCCCATGCGTTGCGCTTACGTTTTACGCGGTACAAGTCCGTTACTAGTACGGTGATGTCCGTTAATTGAACGTTGTTCGTCCTGTATATGTGCGTTGATCGTGCGGTCATTGTGCGTTTTGTCCGTTTTATGCGCCCCATACACCGATCGCGAGAGCACCGAGCAGCAGCGGGGGATGCCTTTCGTCACCGGATAACTTTCTGCCGCAATTTTATATACGTTGGGCGTCCGTTAACTCTATACGGTGTAGTGTGACAGCTACTTAACCAATAAACCACTTCACCGCTTTTTGTCCTGTCAGTTACGTAACTGTATGTCCTTCATTGTCTGATGTAATGTGTTTCACAACATACTATAAAGTGTAAACTCTTACTTGGGTCTGAGATTATAAATACCAGTTTCCATGCTCAAATCTAGTCTTCTAGGCTTTCCCTGTAGTTACGTATTCTCTCTCTTTCATTCTCAACTTATATTGATTGAATGTATAATTTTATAATATAATTTAGTAAATGAATTACGTATTCAAACTAATGAAGCATTTTAACTGTTAAAAAAGTCCCTAATCGGCCTGATTTACCAGTATATGGTTAAATCATTTTTCAAAGGGAAATAACTCTTCAGGTGTTGATATTGTATATTATGTGACCATGCATGAGAGGTTCAGGTGTTGATATTGTATATTATGTGACCATGCATGAGAGGTTATCATCTCTTATTTTTAAAAAATATCTCATATTCACCCAGCTATTTGTTCATATTATCTATTTGTGCCTGAATTTCATTTTGAATGTATTGGAGTTTTGTTTTAAAGGTACACATAGTTTTTTGTCAAAATATACTTAGTCGAAAACATGAGCAAATCGATGGTGAATGCCTTCCTACAGATGTTCTCTACAACACTGCATTGTTACTTTTATTGCATGCTTCCCAAAAGCAGCTTCAGAAACTTTTTAAGAAAAAATCCCAATGCAGTAACTTAAAGATTGTTTGTATGAAGGCCTTTTTCACGCCATTTTCTAAAAATCATTACTCCGAATATTATATCTACCTTTAGAGTAAAATGTCTTTGCAATATTTCAGTTTCTCCGAGTTAGACAAGGAGTTAGTTACATTACGTACCGGTCTGAAGGAGATCGAGAAGGAAATGACCTACTTTCAAAATCAGATGAGGGCAGACGGTGATAGATTCGTCTCTGTGATGTCACAGTTTGCCACGGTAGCATCTTATAATTTCTCTGAGGTAGAGGAAACATACACAGAAATGAAACAAAAGGTTGGTACAGAATTATTCTATGTCAGAAATCATGATTTTAGTAATCTTTTGTTGTAACGCTGTGAGCGATAATATTAAAGCCTTGTAAATGTATTGATACATGATTGGGGATTCTCTCCACCTTAGGAAATGTATAAAAGCAGACATTTTTGTTAGAATAACATTGGGTTGTTTCCCTTTGCTTAATAATAGTCAGTGGTAAAGTATTGTTGTAATATAAATATATAATGTTCATTATGTTAACATTGACAAATATAAAGTAACAGAGTTATTATCTGACAATTATAATGACACTTTATTTGATATGCAAATATCTATGTTTCTCCTCCTGATACAGGGGCCATGGGTCTTTGCAGGGAATTTACTTTCCTCTTTGCCCCTGGGATAGACATAGGCCTCCCACCGTGGCTCACCATCTGGTTCAGTCCTGGGCTATAGTCAATGCTTCACTCCATGATGTGGAGATGGTACTCGGCTCAGTGTCCATTGACGAGGCACAAAGTTTTTTGTCTAAATCCCATTCCTGTAGCAGAAAGTTTGTTTACATCCCAGAATAGAAAGTGTTCTAGGCTTTAGAATTATGGTATTGACAATTTCTGTCAAGTCTATTTTCCCGGTGTAGGTCACAGCAAGGCTGTTAAAATCCCACAAAACATTGATGTGTTTAATAAGACATCTAAGCATCACCAACTTTCCTATGTGCTTTATTCAGGTGCATTACAACCAGATTTACATGTATAAACATTACAGTGCAACCTCTCCAGAGCAACACGCTGTTGTTGAGAGGTTGTTGTTCCCGACAGGTTAAATTGTTTTAAATATTTTTACAACAGGAAAATAGAAAAATTGTTTCGTAAAAAAGGAGAGATTGTCGGATAAGTGCGGGTCACTCTGGAAAGTTTTCATGGTAAAAAACACTGTACAAAATGCATTCATGTACAGGGTGTTTTAAAATTTTCTAAATGCTCTTTCCATCTATGTCACTATGGACCAAAAGTTTACTTCTGTGTAAGAGTTCTAAATTTAACAAAATTCATGAAAAATACATTATGTGAAATAAAGCCAGAGTACACAGCGTTATTCTCATTTTATCTAAATTCAAACTTTGTGAACAAACTATTTAACATCCTATATATAGAAATGTAATTGACAGCACGAAATACACTTTGTAATGCACAATGTTTTGGTTTCTACTTGCAGTATGAGTATTGCCAAAAATGTTTTGGACTTGGTGAGAGCAGCTCTCAGCCAGATGAGTTTTTCGGTATTTTCGACTCATTCCTGACTGCTATGAGTGATGCTAGAACTGAAAATGAGAAAATGAAGAAACAGAAAGAAGAAGAAGAACGTAGAGCTCAACTCGAAGAAAAGGTGAAATTGTTTGTTCATTCACTCATTAAGTATATGAGGCTAATTTTAATGAAGTAGTCCTTTTTTCAAATTATGCAATTTTGAGTGTTTGGTGCAAATCTATTGTAAGTATTTATTTACCAAAACTTTGGGTTGACTGTTAATGCTATACAATACTATAACCATGATCGAAATAAGTAAAAGGGGGCCTCTGTGATCTAGCATTTATGGTTCCCGACTCCACTTCACTGGTCCCTGGAACTTATAACAAACAAATAAAATAAACATAAATTTTATTTCAGTTGAAGAAAGAGAGGGAACAGAGAGCATTGAAGAAAGGAGGAACATTGCCACACACAGACAGTAATGGGACAGTGACCAATGGTACTCCTCCTAAAGGTAACATATTATTGAACACATTACAGGGTTTTCCATTGATAGTTGTACTGGACTCACAAACAATGTCTTGTTTATTGCAACATTTCAAATCTTCTCCTTTTTTAACTGATAGGGTTAATTCTTAGTACCGCATAGATATCAGATGAAGGGTTAATTCTTAGTACCGCATAGATATCTGATGAAGGGTTAATTCTTAGTACCGCATAGATATCTGATGAAGGGTTAATTCTTAGTACCGCATAGATATCAGATGAAGGGTTAATTCTTAAAGTACCGCATAGATATCAGATGAAGGGTTAATTCTTAAAGTACTGCATAGATATCAGATGAAGGGTTAATTCTTAAAGTACCGCATAGATATCTGATGAAGGGTTAATTCTTAGTACCGCATAGATATCTGATGAAGGGTTAATTCTTAGTACCGCATAGATATCTGATGAAGGGTTAATTCTTAGTACCGCATAGATATCTGATGAAGGGTTAATTCTTAGTACCGCATAGATATCAGATGAAGGGTTAATTCTTAAAGTACCGCATAGATATCTGATGAAGGGTTAATTCTTAGTACCGCATAGATATCTGATGAAGGGTTAATTCTTAGTACCGCATAGATATCTGATGAAGGGTTAATTCTTAGTACCGCATAGATATCAGATGAAGGGTTAATTCTTAAAGTACCGCATAGATATCAGATGAAGGGTTAATTCTTAAAGTACTGCATAGATATCAGATGAAGGGTTAATTCTTAAAGTACCGCATAGATATCTGATGAAGGGTTAATTCTTAGTACCGCATAGATATCTGATGAAGGGTTAATTCTTAGTACCGCATAGATATCTGATGAAGGGTTAATTCTTAGTACCGCATAGATATCTGATGAAGGGTTAATTCTTAGTACCGCATAGATATCAGATGAAGGGTTAATTCTTAAAGTACCGCATAGATATCTGATGAAGGGTTAATTCTTAGTACCGCATAGATATCTGATGAAGGGTTAATTCTTAGTACCGCATAGATATCAGATGAAGGGTTAATTCTTAGTACCGCATAAATATCAGATGAAGGGTTAATTCTTAGTACTGCATAGATATCAGATGAAGGGTTAATTCTTAGTACCGCATAGATATCAGATGAAGGGTTAATTCTTAGTACCGCATAGATATCTGATGAAAAGACAAATATTGAAAAACTGGGCCTTCGATTTTAACCAATACTCAGCACTCAATACTTGGACTCAAATATCAGCACTGAGTGCGGAGTTAATGAGAGATAATCTCGGGCTCAGGTTGGATATTAGTTAAAAGAAAATCTTATTGAGTTGTATATCGGACCGATGGACTTATGATTACTTGTCAATTATTCTTCAATATGTATTCTTAATTTTAAACATTCATCTTACAACTTTCATGGATGATGGTTTAAACAGAACGATGGTTCTATTATTTCAATTATTTTGTGTCTTTATTTTCAATTGTCATATGACAAACCATAGGACTGTAAAAGCATGACCAACTTGTAATGAAATGATAAATAATTTATTTACGATTTGCAAAGATGCATTTGAAAGAGTAGTGTTGTGTTACTAAGAACATTTAAATTAAAAAGTTATGATCAGCAAAAGCATAAACAAATTGTTTTGAGAGACTTGGTTTGTGTTTTGCCCCTCCCAAATGCATGTTTGTTTTTATAGTCTTGTTGTTATGTACAATATCAGTTCATTAACCTAATAATAAATCGAAGTGCATTTCTATTGTTTAAATGTAAATAGGTTAATGATGCTGGTACTTGCACATATTTATACTTAACCATTTGCACTTAATAATCAATTAGCATAACTCAATGTGAGTATGGTGCTTGAGTACACACTTGAAGCTGAATGACTTCTTCAGGGAATTCCATCTCTAACACAATTGCTGTCTCTGGACAGCTTAAATTTACACTTAGTAGATAAATGACAAACTAAATTGAGGACTCTTACCAAGAGACGACACTTAATTCTATTTTGTCATTCAACTTCGACTATCAAGTGGGAATCAAGTGAGATGTGGCACAAATTGCGACTGTAATAACTTAAATATGTCACCAAGTTCAAATTGTGCATCACTTAACAATGTAAGTGACTGTAGATGCTATCTTTAATGTATCAGATGACTGTATTTGTACTTTTCAGGAGAATTTGATGACCTTGTCTCAGCTTTGAGGACTGGTGATATATTTGGTGATGAGATTGCAAAAATGAAACGGAATAGAAAGAGAATTTCAGCTCAAGTGAACACATCCAGAGAAAGAGTGAATTGATCAAGTTCTAGAAGTACTAGAAACTAAGTTAGTGATGCTGACTGTTTGTAACCCGGCCTCTATTTGCTGCAGCAATGTGCCAGTTGTTGTTGTTTTAGCCTGTTTGACCATTTTACAACATCAAAGAGATATGGAGGCAACCTATTGAAGAGCCTGTTATGACTGCTGACAGTGTTATATACTCTAAAGACTCAACAAGGTTGATGTGTTTGGGTCTTATAGAAATTTGAGCTGTTGAGAAAAAAGTACTGCTGTGGCCAGCATAACTGTATGGAAATATCCATCTATAAATGCACTGTACACATAGTATCAAATTGTTGTACTCTGTTGTATGAAGAGGGCTGACAGAGAGCCTACCTGATCAGGTGACTAGGGTAAACATCTAGTGTGGGAGACTGTTATCCTGTGTTTTGCTAGTTGTGTTAAGCTGACATTTATTAGCCATTTTTGGTATATACAATGTATATAATAGTTACGATTGTTCATGAGTTCTGAGCTCTCACTGACCACGCTTCATCCTGAGATTGGATTCATCTAAGAGGGATCAGTCTTATCCAGGTTGCTGTATTTGGTAAATGACCATCCTATGAAACCATTTTCCATGACTCTCTTCCCATACTTGTCTACATTGTACATACTTACATATGTTCCTGAAAACTCTGTGTAGTTTATTTATGGTTAACTGATGTTTTAGTCAGTTTTATTATTCATACAATAATACAGTTAGTGTCCTTACACAGTCACTCAGGACGGCGTCAAAATGTGTTCAATACTTGCATATTGTCACACTCATAAATTGTATCAGTAAGAGGGATTTATACACCCTGTCATGAGGTTGTATGTAAGTCACGTTAGAAATGTAGGACACAAACTCAGTTGTTCTGTATATGATACAAGAATGTAGTGTATACTATGCCAGCCACTCAATCCAGAGGTTGTACCGTCAAGCCTTGTAGAAGTTAGGATCACACTTCCTTGTCAGTACATCAGCTTTTGTATTCCACAAGAGAGTGAATGTGAAAGTGATTGGAATGCAACTGCTTAATATTTTCCTCACAATTGAGCTTCAAATAGCAATAAACAGAAAGTACTTGTGTGAGCTGACCTGTTGACACTAAAGTACTTACGTGAGCTGACGTGTTGACACTAAAGTACTTGTGTGAGCTGACGTGTTGACACTAAAGTACTTACGTGAGCTGACGTGTTGACACTAAAGTACTTACGTGAGCTAACCTGTTGACACTAAAGTACTTATGTGAGCTGACGTGTTGACACTAAAGTACTTACGTGAGCTGACGTGTTGACACTAAAGTACTTACGTGAGCTGACCTGTTGACACTAAAGTACTTATGTGAGCTGACGTGTTGACACTAAAGTACTTACGTGAGCTGACCTGTTGACACTAAAGTACTTACGTGAGTTGACGTGTTGACACTAAAGTACTTGTGTGAGCTGAAGTGTTGACACTAAAGTATTTGTGTGAGCTGACCTGTTGACACTAAAGTACTTACGTGAGCTGACGTGTTGACACTAAAGTACTTGTGTGAGCTGACGTGTTGACACTAAAGTACTTGTGTGAGCTGACCTGTTGACACTAAAGTACTTACGTGAGCTGACCTGTTGACACTAAAGTACTTGTGTGAGCTGACCTGTTGACACTAAAGTACTTGTGTGAGCTGACGTGTTGACACTAAAGTACTTGTGTGAGCTGACCTGTTGACACTAAAGTACTTACGTGAGCTGACCTGTCAACATGGCAATGACTGCAAATTGTAAGGATTGAAAATCGACTTGTCTAATAAAACTAGGTTTAAACACAAATATTCCTATCAATTTTCAACAGCACATGTACAAACCTAGGGAACAACTTTTTCAGGTGTTATTGTATACAACTTGACATAATTTATTCATGTTCACTGCATGTGTAAAACATGTATGTAATTTATTCACCAGATACTGTCTGTACTCTGGATTATACAGTGATTGTCTTCATTTTTTGTGTGTAAAATTATCTAGCTTTTAATACTGTTCTTGTTGAAGTACTTTGTTATGATAATCTGGTGTATTCATTTCTACAGTACCACTTTGATCTCTGAAATTTATATGTCAGCAGCTGGTCATACTGAGTTGAGTAATTTATACAATTATTTGTCTTATTTGATGTCAATACAATGTATGTAGTTTTACTGACAGGCCTGAAAGTAATGTAGACTGAGGACCAATTAGTTGAGTGCATTTCAACAGGGTATACATGTGTTTTATGTTCTAAAGTTAAATGAAGCATGAAACAGATTGTTCACTTAGATTGAATATGAAGATATTTTGATGATGTTAAGCTGTACAAATTCTGTTTCTTGGGCTTTCCAGGCAACCCTATTACTGACTTCCCAAATTACCGGACTTTTGGAGAGAAAATTACAATTATTGTCTGATGTAAAGAAATTCTGTTTGATATGAGGGTTTATTTGTTAACTTGCAGACATTTGGTCAGGTACCTTGCATAAAGCTATAAGAGCTGTTTGAAACTTGTCAGATATGTCAGACAATACTGTTACTTTTAATGCCTGTCTTAAGATTTGTTGGCGCAGCCGTACTAACTTGGTTTTGCTATTTGCATAACTGTGTTGTGTGAACCAATGAAATGTTATGTTAACCACCAAGGCAATTTCTCTTCAACTGAACAACGTTTTTAACCTTGACGCGGATTAGTTAACCTTTCGATAAAGAGTACGTTACCTCACCGAAATCCACTAAATTCCGTTGAATATACCGTAATCCATTTTGGATCAGGAGTGACCAGTAATTGTAACATCTCGGCATTTTTTTATGTAGCACAACAGTTCTTTACCGTCAAATTGCGCCGACTATATTTTTTCAAGATATATCTTGTAACTGATGTCAGGGTTATGGAAAATGAAATGGTGTGTTGTATATCTTGCCATTGATGACTCACAAATATGATATGATGTACACTGAACATTTGTCTCATTCAAAGTCTGAAGCTTCTACGATTAGCAAATTTGTGCTGTTAGTGATTCTTGATAATATATATTGTTCTGTATTGTACATTGGAGTAAAAATATTTTATAGGGCATACTTATGTTTGACAAGTGTATAAAATGTTTCCATGGAAACCAACATTGGCACAAAGTTGTTGGAATTGTTGCAATTATTCTAAAATTAATATTTTTTGTAATGTTTCAGAAACTAAATGTTTAACCAAAGAATAAAACATTATGTATTAGGGCAATTAGTTGACTGCTGTATGGTGTGGCTTAGTTGATGTACTTGTCTGAAAACAATTACGTGTGTATCTTGCATTGTTTTTCTTATATAACATGTTGATTTATCTGGTTTGCACTCGGACTCGTCTGTTTAAGAATATGCTTAGAATTTGCATCGTGTTCTCAATTGTTAATTTTACCTGCCATCACAATCCCAGTAAATCCCCATATATCTATGGAATATAGTTTCAGTAGTTTCGGCTTTGTTATAATTTTCACTGACTTTAAATGTGTTACATTGTCTTTCAATGATTATTGGTAATATAAATAAATTTGTAATCATTTTGGTGCAATATACTAGGTTAGATTGTGTAATAAACATGTGTAATAATTAGTATAATGTATATTTTGTACATTCTGTATCATAAATTTAAGTAAGATTACCGTTTATGGTTTTACTTGATGTAAGTCATGACATTTAATGATTTTCTAGTTGTCTCCCCTAGGCTGTTTGTTTTTCTAGCGTATTATTGGTACATCAGTAGTTATCATTTGACGTGTCGTTTGATTATATTGGGAGTACCAGCGTATTTTTGTGCAAGGCTGTCATGTGATTACTTATCAGAACTTGTACAGACTACGTGCATACCTGCATGAATATTTAAGTAGAAAGTTTCGTTTTATCTCATGATAATCTCCCCTGACTTGTAAAGGCAATGAATCTGAAGACATGCATAAAAGCAATGTAATGCAAGAATTCGTGAGACATATTTTTGCTGCATTATGATAGCTGATTTTATTGATATGGTACATTATTAAGTCAGTTCTATATTATTGTAACTTTGTGTACGTAACTTTTTTCTGTTTGAGAAGTACCAATGTACATGTGAGTAAAACAAATGTTTATATCTACTGGTTATATATGAAATATCACCATTATTCAGACCCACTCTGAAAGTTTATTGTATGTATTGTATTGTTTTTATATTATTTCTATTTATTTTCTACTATTCCATTTTAAAATAAACTTGTGTTTATACAGATTTTAGCATATTATAGTTTGTTATATTTCCATCCCCAAATACATACAGCGAAAATTCAGTTTTGCATTCTGAACAAAGTCGGTCTTAGTTGTGAGGTGGTCTGAATATCAAGTAAAGTATGGAAGAAAAATTGAAAAGTGGTCCATAAAAATATGGTCTTATTAATGAGATGGTCTTTAAGTGACAGTTTAGTTGTACTTATTAATCTACAGAAGTATAGCCACATTGAAGCAAGAATACATCACACTTGCCACATGCATCAACAATATTACCATGTGGCCCTGCTGTGAATCTGGTACCAATATAGGTCCCAGTGTGAATGTATCGGCGTCCCCTGATGTTTGCACACAGAAACCCATGTGTATGTCTCCAGGCGAGACGTCTGTTACCGTAACTTTAAACGCAAATGGAAGCAAGAAGAAATTAAGATACACTTCACGAACTTATAGAATTTCGAAATATCTATTAGTGTTAAAAATCGATTTTTCAAATTATTGAATTACAAAGTCTGCTTCTTGCTTTTCTAGCGTATTATTGAACTATTAAGGAGATTTTATTGAACCAAGGCCTCCTCTGTCACCATTTTTGTCCAAATTCGAATTTACTTATCAGAACTTGTTCGGACTCCGTCCATATCTGCATGACATTTACCTCCTCCATTTTGGTCCAACTCTGAATTTAAATAGGTTTTCTAAGAAACTTAAAGTTTAAATGAAATTTCGCCAATCGTAGCTTTTATCTTCATTATCTTGCTGCAAAACCACAAAATATTTATACATGTATGACGACAAATTGTCTGGTACATCAGTTGTCATCATTTGAAAATTCGTTTAATTATTTTTTGAGTACCAGCATAATTTGTATATGACTCTTATGTGATTAGTTATCAGAACTTGTACGGGTTCCATGCATATCTGCATGACTGTTTACCTCCTCCATTTGTGTCCAAATCTGAATTAAAATAGGTTTATTGAAGAAACATCAAGTAGAGCCAATCGTAGTTTTTATCTTCATTATCTTTGCTGCAAAACCACAAACTATTTATACATGTATGATGACTAATTGTCGGGTACATCAGTTGTTATCATGTCCACGATGGACTAAAGTCGTTGCTACTTGCTCCTTTGCTTGGCAGCCTGCATCGTGTCGTCCAGAAGTATTCTCAAATATCATTTTTGACTTTCCTAATTCTTACTATTAGACCTTGATAAATTGATATATCAAACGGAAACTTAAACGTTGAAAATATTAGCCATACGGATACATATGTGACTGCTTGTCATAATTTTTGTTTCTTCGAATTGCCAACTCTCTGATCAATAGCGATTGCTAAAAGCAGTAACAGACATATTGTGAATGTTCTTATAATGTTATTATAACCACGGACATGTAATCCAAGTATCACTGATGCACAAGATATACCGACTTGTAAAGTCTACACAAAATAACTAATGGAAAAAATACTGGTAACATAATACAGTAGTTAATATGATAATTTGTTTACAAACAATGAACTAGATATACACAGGGCAAGCAAATCCACAATTCAGCTGTCGGCAGCCACAGGCCTTAAGCGCTAACAGCGCTTTGATTTCTCACTGTTCTATCGTCTGATCTTTTCCGTTCTGTTGTGGTTAATACGTATTGCCACCATCTTACCGTGTACAGAGTGATGCTGCTTTAATCTCTTTTTCCTTTGTTATTTTGTCTAATTACCAATAAACGGTTAGATATTTTGATAACCTAATGAACAAAACAAGAAAGAAAAATCGGTGACAAATGAATTGACATTTTACGGATGGAAACTGGAGACTATGTTCGTGTATTAACTTTTGTTATTTTATTGCCCCAAATCGAAGTAGGGGGTGAAAATGTCAGAGCATTTGAAAGAATCCTCGTTTAATTCCAGATGAGATCTTGTTGATATTTATGCAACTTCTAACAGTAGTTTTAGTGACTATGGTATCAATTTTCTACCTTGAAGTTACTTTGATTTGATTTTCACACGCCATAGGGAAAGAGAAGGTGTATAGAATGTCACATATCACTCCGCCGTGCGACAATACATACGAAACATCGTCCATACGATATGGTCAACACGCATTATCCGAATCCAACACCTGTGTCGACGGTGCATGCACCAATTGTACGTTTGATGAAATTTGTTTGATTGATTTCAATATTTTCTTTCAATTTTTTTCCCCACCATTTTTTGTTATAAAAGAAGTCTGTTTTAAATTGCCAATCATTTGTGCGCTGACATCTGTCACTATTGGCGATTTTCTGAGATAATTATTTTCCACATTGCATTAAGTTTCGACAATAAGTTTTGTGTTTATTTTTATTTCTTGGTGTTAATGTTTTCCTTTGATCTGTATCAATAATCGAATATCAATAAACACTGATTGATTTGTGAAATAAAAGTTTAATTTAGTTATAGAATTTCGTTGTGTTAAATGCAAACTATTGGGAATACAGAATATTCCTTGATTCCACGGTATTTGTTTCAAGCAATTACCAAAGAAAAATATTCACTTAATTAAGTTTTTGTTTGATATTTTCCTTGTATATGTTGATTTGTTTAATGCATATATTTCTGACAAAAGAAAACTTCCAATCGATACAAAAATAAAATATTTTCTCACGTACGAGTCATTGTTATAAAAATGAGTAATTATGCACGTGGCTTGCTGCAGAGTCACAATTTTGGGGACTTTTTGTGAGTAACGGTTTGGATGATTTGTTAAGATAACAATCTGTGTTGCATAAAGAATGGTTGCATTCAACATCAATCCCACGCGTCATACGGTCAGTAATGGGAATATATATATATGAAAAGCAAAGAAATAATTTTAATTAATCGCAGACTGAAATCATTGTTTAAAGTAATTTTTCAACCATTCAGTGACGACTAACCTCGTTAGTATTTAGACAACAAAATGCGAACGTAATTATTTGCCTTTATTGTCAATTTTACAGTTATTGACGAACATTTTCTAACGTATCAATTAAAACAGCCTACGCAAACATCGATCATAACATGATTGATAAGTCGTTGACCAGTTGAATAATCTAAATTTGGAATCTATCCAGGTGTAGTTTGTAGTATTAGTAATGAATTGTGTGGTTGAGTTTCATGTACAAATATACATGCGCAAGGATCTAGTCTTGACATTGTCACGTAACACGTGGGTGTGGTAATTATTATCTTACAAACGCCATTATTGGAATAATGCCATTTTTTACGGTACTTTACAAAGTGGTCAATGAACCATGGGTAGGACGCGTTTCATTTTACTTCTTCAGCCTGTACCGGAGTAAAGTACAATGTATACGTGTAGATATTAAGCCCTATATGTGAAGTATAGATTATCTTCTCCCACAAATCTGCTATCTAGCCAGAGAGCTTCCTCAAAGCTTGGTCTGTGGGCTTCGTTTTCGCAGACTTTCGTAAAAGAATAAGGAAAACACTGTGCTTAAGCGCCTGACTCTTAGTCCGAGGGTCATGAGTTCGACTCGTGCTCTGTGCGAGGATGAACTTCACAATCCCTGAATTGGGTGCCATACCTGATTGGTAACCCGGAAAGCAGTCAGTGAAAGTATAAGTAGCTTTAAGTTATGTAATGTAAATCAGTTTTATCTAGACATCATAATATAATTACCGTATTGAGGGTTCAGTGCAAGACTACGGTAACTCTTATATAAATACATAGGAGTTACGATAGTCTTGTGTTGAACCCTCTGTATGCCCATTCTGTTGCCGATTGTTTCTTATAAAAAGCAACGTAGTTGGTGAATCCTGAGTGGTGACTTAATTGCGAGCTTAGTAATGCGATAGTATGTGTTTTATGCACGTATGCCTATCATACTGTTTAGTAATAGTTACAGCATTTTGTCGCGATCTCTGATAGGAATCTTTGGGCGGATATATCATATTTTGCAAAATCTTGATTCATTCAGTCTTTCTTACATGACTAAAGACAGACGCACCACGTGGCTCATAGGACCGTCTAGGACAGGCATCTGGCACGTATGTCGTTCAGACAAACTTTTTACAGTTTCAGTTCCGGCGGAAACTGTTCAGTCAAGATCGTGGATGATTTCGGTCCAATTTTTTCTCCGTGTGTATGCATGTGTATTAATCAGATAGAATCAAAAGCATCGCCAATGAAGACAACACGATTGGTGTGAAATATAGAACATGCGTCATCTGTTTATGTGTCTTATTGTATCAAATAAGTAGGTTTATGAATCAGAATCAGATTGGTCAAAGAAGGTCAGATCGCCTTATGCTGGTACCTTGCTAGCTTATGTCATAGTAAATACATCACCCGTAAATGTCATATTGTATTGATAAATTGTCATAATGTTATCTTTGTGGATACCCTGGAGGCTTCGCCCACAATGATTTCTAAACACCGAGCAACAATGATGTCAGTTTGCCAAGAAATTGGATTGCAATCAACAAATATTTAGTAATTAAATAAAGATTTTATTGCTCCTTCGTTGGTGAAAATTGTCCGGGAGAGAAAATAATCAGTAATAGAAGGGTTGTCAACCTTTATGTTCTATTGTACATAGCATGTACTTATAGTTCGTTTGATCACGTATCTCAATAATCAAACACATATAAGTGAATCATTCTGGCACGGTAAATTATTTATCGCAACAATTATACATTTACTTGACATAATCATACAACTATAGATTTAACTGACCATAACATGCTGACACAATAGTCTGTGTCCAAGAATTCATTTATTTATCCAACAAACAGGGCAGGCCAGCATTATATACGCAATAAAATATTTGCAAATGCGTGATCTTCCTTAAACATTTCGGTGGTTCACCTTTTTCGTCGCCACAAAATTCTCGCACTTGCCCACCTGAAGAATTTACATTTGGCAACAACAAATCGTTGAAAAAATATACTTATTTTTACACAGAAACCATATGATGATACAAATGTTACATCAGCCGAAGTTTGCCCTGTATATGATACATATAGCATGTTCAAAGCGAGGGCGCTTATAATATATCCATCACGTGCTCATGGTTCTTCAAGAAAACCTTGGGATTAAGTTATATAGTATCCGCTGATCATTGCTGCAATGGTCCTCTGGCTGTCCAGTATGTGTCAGTATAGTGTATTGCAATATTGGATGGTAAAGAGTACCTGAGTACTCATCCATTTGACTTAGTATCGAATAAACACGTGGTATTCGATTACAAACAATTTGGTGGTTCATTCCTCCAAAATTGTCACTGAAAACAAAACGCAAATGAATCATATTCAACACCACTAGATATTCGTGTTCTTGTATTCACCAGTGGGTTGCAAACCGGGACTATCACTATTACATGTACGCGAGTCAACAAGAATACTTTATACAGTCATAATTATGTTCACACAGTCACAGCATGACATAATAATTTTGAGTCGGGTGTCTCGACTTCGCTTTGTCATGCTCTCCCATACATTCGACTTGGGATTTAATTTATTGTCTCGTGAGTAAATGATTCTAAAAGATATCGTTAAATAAACCAAACTGTGGGCTGTAAGGTTATTCGATAAAACCCGACGATACAGCCTTTTATGACGAGTAACAATAGGCCACTTACAGCATAGGCCGTAGATCAGAGACAATTAACAACTTAGTAAGATCTGATCTTGAATGGTAACAAACATATTGAATGATTGATATATTAAATTACATAAACAGAACAATTAGCAGGCGTGGATTACTACAATCGTGTGAGCTGTTATTAAAATATCTATTGTGTATAATTGTCTATTCTATACTTACCCCGCGTAGATTTTGTAAAAGATAGTATTTATTTAACATAAATGATCTTGTAGGGAAAGAGATCTACAGAGTACGATAGTGTCGGTAGACATGTTACACGCTTATTTTCGGAGCATCTCATTATTTGGATAGAAGATAATTAGATCTCATATTACATGTAAATACAAACTGCTTAATCACGTACATTTTGGCGCCTTTTTGGAAACGTAACTGACTCATCGATATACGTCTGATTTTGCCACTTACTGATACGTTTAGTTTAGTGTAGTACATAGTTACGCACGCGACACAACACAATGAAGTGTGACTTGGTCTAGTATTAATTGCGTTTTAATTCAATGCAGTTATATTTGGGTGTCCTTGAAGCAATTTGGGGTATTACCGAATTTTCCAAAGACGGTTGCGCAACAAACGATTAATTGATAGGGTCACGATACGCGGGATTGGTCGGTCACATAATAAGGGAGACGTTGTGGTCGTTGGGTAGGTCGTCTGATTCCCGGTCCGAAGGTTGGAAGTTCGAATCTTGCCTCGGTGGTGTTGAATCATGAACTTCAACAACCTGATATAGTTCTGACTAGTAACGCAGAAAGCAGTCACCGAGAGTGATTTATTTAATCAAGCGCAAAAGAAGTGTCACTCGGGGTTTTCATGGAAAGCTTGCCCGGCTCGCTCAATCAGTGGAACGTTAGAAAGCTTGCCCGGCTAGCTCAATCAGTGGAGCGCAGGAAATCTTGCCCGGCTAGCTCAATCAGTAGAGCGCTGGTAATCTTGCCCGGCTAGCGCAATCGGTGGAGCATTAGAAAGCTTGCCCGGCTAGCTCAATCCGTGGAGTGCTAGAAAGCTTGCCCAGCTAGCTCAATCAGTAGAGTGCTAGAAAGCTTGCCCGGCTAGCTCAACCGGTAGAGCGCTAGAAAGCTTGCCCGGCTAGCTCAATCAGTAGAGTGCTAGAAAGCTTGCCCGGCTAGCTCAATCGGTAGAGTGCTAGAAAGCTTGCCCGGCTAGCTCAACCGGTAGAGCGCTAGAAAGCTTGCCCGGCTAGCTCAATCAGTAGAGTGCTAGAAAGCTTGCCCGGCTAGCTCAACCGGTAGAGCGCTAGAAAGCTTGCCCAGCTAGCTCAATCCTTGAAGTACTAAAAAGCTTGCCCAGCTAGCTTAATCCGTGGAGTGCTAGAAAGCTTGTCCGGCTAGCTCAATCGGTAGAGCGCTAGAAAGCTTGCCCAGCTCAATCCGTGGAGTGCTAGAAAGCTTGCCTGGCTAGCTCAATCAGTAGAGCACTAGAAAGCTTGCCCAGCTCAATCGGTAGAGGGCTAGAAAGCTTGCCCGGCTAGCTCAATCAGTAGAGCACTAGAAAGCTTGCCCAGCTCAATCCGTGGAGTGTTAGAAAGCTTGCCCGGCTAGCTCAATCAGTAGAGCACTAGAAAGCTTGCCCAGCTCAATCGGTAGAGGGCTAGAAAGCTTGCCCAGCTCAATCGGTAGAGCACTAGAAAGCTTGCCCAGCTCAATCGGTAGAGGGCTAGAAAGCTTGCCCAGCTCAATCAGTAGAGCACTAGAAAGCTTGCCCAGCTCAATCGGTAGAGGGCTAGAAAGCTTGCCCAGCTCAATTGGTAGAGCACTAGAAAGCTTGCCCAGCTCAATCGGTAGAGCGCTAGAAAGCTTGCCCAGCTCAATCTGTAGAGGGCTAGAAAGCTTGCCCGGCTAGCTCAATCAGTAGAGAGCTAGAAAGCTTGCCCGGCTAGCTCAATCGGTAGAGAGCTAGAAAGCTTGCCCAGCTCAATCGGTAGAGCGCTAGAAAGCTTGCCCAGCTCAATCCGTGGAGGGCTAGAAAGCTTGCCCAGCTCAATCGGTAGAGCGCTAGAAAGCTTGCCCAGCTCAATCGGTAGAGAGCTAGAAAGCTTGCCCAGCTCAATCCGTGGAGGGCTAGAAAGCTTGCCCAGCTCAATCGGTAGAGCGCTAGAAAGCTTGCCCAGCTCAATCCGTGGAGGGCTAGAAAGCTTGCCCGGCTAGCTTAATCAGTAGAGAGCTAGAAAGCTTGCCCGGCTAGCTCAATCAGTAGAGAGCTAGAAAGCTTGCCCGGCTAGCTCAATCAGTAGAGAGCTAGAAAGCTTGCCCAGCTCAATCGCTAGAGTGCTAGAAAGCTTGCCCGGCAAGCTCAATCAGTAGAGAGCTAGAAAGCTTGCCCGGCTAGCTCAATCAGTAGAGAGCTAGAAAGCTTGCCCGGCTAGCTCAATCGGTAGAGAGCTAGAAAGCTTGCCCAGCTCAATCGTTAGAGCGCTAGAAAGCTTGCCTGGCTAGCTCAATCCGTAGAGTGCTAGAAAGCTTGCCCGGCTAGCTCAATCAGTGGAGCGCTAGAAAGCTTGCCCGGCTAGCTCGATCCGTGGAGCGCTAGAAAGCTTGCCCGGCTAGCTCAATCGATGGAGGGCTAGAAAGCTTGCCCGGCTAGCTCAATCGGTGGAGCGCTAGAAAGCTTGCCCGGCTAGCTCAATCGATGGAGGGCTAGAAAGCTTGCCCGGCTAGCTCAATCGGTGGAGCACTAGAAAGCTTGCCCGGCTAGCTCGATCCGTGGAGCGCTAGAAAGCTTGCCCGGCTAGCTCAATCGATGGAGGACTAGAAAGCTTGCCCGGCTAGCTCAATCGCTGGAGCGCTAGAAAGCTTGCCCGGCTAGCTCAATCGGTGGAGCGCTAGAAAGCTTGCCCGGCTAGCTCAATTGGTGGAGCGCTAGAAAGCTTGCCCGGCTAGCTCAATCGGTAGATATTTTCTATCTTCATTATACATGTAGCACTTTTTTCCCAGTTACGGTATTATAGTCTATTCAATTCACAATGTTATTTTCTATTTAGTTTACAATGTTTTTTCTATTTGATTTACAATGTTATTTACTATTTAATTTACAATGTTATTTTCTATTTAATTTTCAATGTTATTTTCTAATCAATTTACAAAGTTATTTTCTATTCAGTTTACAATGATATTTTCTTTTTAATTTCAATCGGCAAGCAAAATTTACCATGACAAATCAAGGAAATTTGTTTTTTGTTGTAGGTCGATGAATTTGACGGAAATCGTATGTTTTGTCAGCAAATATAAAAATCGAAGTCAGGGAAAATGGGTTTCATAAACCAAAGTTGGGATGTCACAGGTGTGTTGTTCTACAACTGATAATAGTAAAAGTTCCCCAATAAATGTTGAATACAACCGTGACTAAAATGGGTTTGAATCAATTATTTAATAACTAATTCAATGTGTCAAAATTTGACAGCTTACAGACTGAATGCATTATAATTTATATCTTATACATGTAACTATATCTGTAAAAACTATTTATTAGCATATTTATATGCATTTAAAAAAACCCATTTATATCATGCCAGTATAATCAGACTACAAAGCCATTAGTGTCAATTATGCAACACAATTTGCGGTGATCTTGATGCTTTGCTTAACTGGTTATTTGGAGTTTTACAAAGTATACTCAAGTTGACTGATCTCATGACGTTACACAAATATCAAAATAGGGTGGTGGATGGGCGAACCGATGCTTTCGATCAGATGTGTTGATGTAAAAAAGAAGCAAACTATAAAGCCATCTATGATAGATGATACTGTTAGAGTTTATATTAAAGACATCGGAGTGTTGTGTATGTGTTATAAAGAAGATGACTGTTCAATGACTTTAATCAAAACAGCGACGAATGAATACACTTAGTCCATAATTAAATAAATATTTGTTTGTGGTTCCTCGACCGACCGAACGAAATTGGTCATGACTCATGTATTCTCCTTCCGTGCAAGATTTATTTTCGAGTCATTTTTCTCATTTGTAACAGGTATATCCAGATAATATCAAGTAATAAAATAATTGACCTATCAATCCATGCAAATGGTATGAACAGGGGTACCACAAACAAGCAGATTTAAGGATGTCCTGTGGCATATTACAACATCACAATGTTACAAGTTGGCTAATGTTTTGATATCAATGACTTTAAAAATGAGTTGTCAAGTTCTTCGAGTAGTTTTAAGTTGTTCTTGGGGCACTTATACCAGTTGTTCTTGGGGCATTTATACAAGTTGTTCTTGTGGCACTTATACAAGTTGTTCTTGGGGCATTTATACAAGTTGTTCTTGGGGCACTTATACAAATTGTTCTTGGGGCACTTATACAAGTTGTTCTTGGGGCACTTATACAAGTTGTTCTTGGGGCACTTATACCAGTTGTTCTTGGGGCACTTATACAAGTTGTTCTTGGGGCACTTATACCAGTTGTTCTTGGGGCACTTATACCAGCGTTCTTGGGGCACTTATACCAGTTGTTCTTGGGGCACTTATACAAGTTGTTCTTGGGGCACTTATACAAGTTGTTCTTGGGGCACTTATACCAGTTGTTTTTGGGGCACTTATACCAGCGTTCTTGGGGCACTTATACCAGCGTTCTTGGGGCACTTATACCAGCGTTGCTGATACACAGACATGTGAGTAATCTGACTATGTGCTGTAATTTATGTTCGGCATGAACTTTCAATACAATCGCATTTAGTTTCTCACTTTAAATATGATCAGATAGATATGCGAAGTTTTAAAACAAAGTCTGTCACCCCTGACCTGCGTCTTTTCATTTGTTAAGTCGTTAGATAAATGTTGGTAACATTTCACATTATTACTGATAATGTTGTCTCCTTTTTTCGCTCGCTAACAGAGATAGAAACTTATAAATAATTTTTATTCGAGGAGAGAGAAAAATGTCGACCTCCTGTGACTGGCATCTGACACTTTGTACTGGTGGCATTCCGTGATATGAGCATGCACGGTGATTTGTATAAACTTTAAGTTGCAATCGGTTTTTCGACAACCTTCGAATATCCGAATACTTGGTACCATCCAAAATAAATATCAGATCCCGATGTATTTTCTTATGCACGTCGCATAGAAATGGGCTATTCGAACCACGAATTATTCAAAATATAATTCGAATGAACGAGGTCCGACTGTATGTATTTGTTCAGAATTATCGACATGACACAGTTGCAAATGCACGAAAATACCTTAAAACGTGTCTACAATCGACGAATAAAGTGTATTTTCCACATTATCAGACCAAAGTTTTTATTTTACGCGGAAATTGTCGAGCATTTCATAAGTGTAACACACTCAATAGTTTACAATTTTCGTGTACAGGTTTCCGTGAAATTTGTTTCATGAAATAATGGTACGATAACAATGCCCGTGTTACTCATTCAATGATACAGGTCAGTTTGTACTCATTCAATGATACAGGTCAGTTTGTACTCATTCACTGATACAGGTCAGTTTGTACTCATTCAATGATACAGGTCAGTTTGTACTCATTCAATGATACAGGTCAGTTTGCACTCATTCAATGATACAGGTCAGTTTGCACTCATTCAATGATACAGGTCAGTTTGTACTCATTCAATGATACAGGTCAGTTTGTACTCATTCAATGATACAGGTCAGTTTGTACTCATTCAATGATACAGGTCAGTTTGTACTCATTCAATGATACAGGTCAGTGTGTACTCATTCAATGATACAGGTCAGTTTGTACTCATTCAATGATACAGGTCAGTTTGTACTCATTCAATGATACAGGTCAGTTTTTACTCATTCAATGATACAGGTCAGTTTGTACCCATTCAATGATACAGGTCAGTTTGTACTCATTCAATGATACAGGTCAGTTTGTACTCATTCAATGATACAGGTCAGTTTGTACTCATTCAATGATACAGGTCAGTTTGTACTCATTCAATGATACAGGTCAGTTTGTACTCATTCAATGATACAGGTCAGTTTGTACCCATTCAATGATACAGGTCAGTTTGTACCCATTCAATGATACAGGTCAGTTTGCACTCATTCAATGATACAGGTCAGATAGTACTCATTCAATGATACAGGTCAGTTTGTACTCATTCAATGATACAGGTCAGGTTGTAATCATTCACTGATACAGGTCAGTTTGTACTCATTCAATGATACAGGTCAGTTTGTACTCATTCAATGATACAGGTCAGTGTGTACTCATTCAATGATACAGGTCAGTTTGTACTCATTCAATGATACAGGTCAGTGTGTACTCATTCAATGATACAGGTCAGTTTGTACTCATTCAATGATACAGGTCAGTGTGTACTCATTCAATGATGCAGGTCAGTTTGTACTCATTCACTGATGCAGGTCAGTTTGTACTCATTCAATGATACAGGTCAGTTTGTACTCATTCAATAATACAGGTCAGTTTGTACTCATTCAATGATACATGTCAGTTTGTACCCATTCAATGATACAGGTCAGTTTGTACTCATTCAATGATGCAGGTCAGTTTGTACTCATTCAATGATACAGGTCAGTGTGTACTCATTCAATAATACAGGTCAGTTTGTACTCATTCACTGATACAGGTCAGTTTGTACCCATTCAATGATACAGGTCAGTTTGTACTCATTCAATGATGCAGGTCAGTTTGCACTCATTCAATGATACAGGTCAGTTTGTACTCATTCAATAATACAGGTCAGTTTGTACTCATTCAATAATACAGGTCAGTGTGTACTCATTCAATAATACAGGTCAGTTTGTACTCATTCAATAATACAGGTCAGTATGTACTCATTCAATAATACAGGTCAGTGTGTACTCATTCAATGATACAGGTCAGTTTGTACTCATTCAATGATACAGGTCAGTTTGTACTCATTCAATAATACAGGTCAGTTTGTACTCATTCAATGATACAGGTCAGTTTGTACTCATTCAATGATACAGGTCAGTTTGTACTCATTCAATGATACAGGTCAGTTTGTACTCATTCAATGATACAGGTCAGTTTGTACTCATTCAATGATACAGGTCAGTTTGTACTCATTCAATGATACAGGTCAGTGTGTACTCATTCAATGATACAGGTCAGTTTGTACTCATTCAATGATACAGGTCAGTTTGTACTCATTCAATGATACAGGTCAGTTTGTACTCATTCAATGATACAGGTCAATTTGTACTCATTCAATTATACAGGTCAGTTTGTACTCATTCAATAATACAGGTCAGTTTGTACTCATTCAATAATACAGGTCAGTGTGTACTCATTCAATGATACAGGTCAGTTTGTACTCATTCAATGATACAGGTCAGTGTGTACTCATTCAATGATACAGGTCAGTTTGTACTCATTCAATGATACAGGTCAGTGTGTACTCATTCAATGATACAGGTAAGTGTGTACTCATTCAATGATACAGGTCAGTTTGTACTCATTCAATGATACAGGTCAGTTTGTACTCATTCAATGATACAGGTCAGTGTGTACTCATTCAATGATACAGGTCAGTTTGTACTCATTTTAACTGTGATTTTTTTCTTCTGTATTTTTTAATATCTTTAATGACGCGAGCGATACACATATTTCATTTAAATGTTGTAAACCTATGTGCAATAGATAGTTCCCATATTTACAATATTTACCTCCCTTGTTCTGAATAGTCAGCCATATTGATAGGCAATTTTCATTAAAGTTTAAAGGGAATATAATGTAAACGATGAACAATTAATCAGATATAAAAAAATAACATATTCATTATGCTCATGTGGGCAGTTGGCTCAGAAAGTTGAACAAAAAGTGTTTGTCACATGCAAATTCTCTTGGTATTTTCTTAATTATCACATAGATCTACTCGTAAGTAAGTAAGAAAGTAAGTAAGTAGTTGTTTTATTATAGTGACATGTGTACAGATATCTTATTATAAACATGAATTCCAAAAGTATACAAACACCCGGACCAATGGGCCTATAAGTCACCTTATAAATATAGCATCTTAATCACCGATCAAAATAACTGTAAAAATAAATACACAAATGTTAAATAGTAAACAATATAAATACAATTAGTTAATGCACATACATTTTAAGAGTACATAATTTTTTGTCTGGTCATAGGCTTGTACAAGAAATTTTGCTAAGAGTCTTGTCTGGGTTAACATAATATGATTTAAACGTTGTTCAACTGGTAGGAAAATAACTGTACTAAATAATTTATTAAACTTATAATGTCTCAAATTTCGGTAAAGTTCACAATCGAACAAGATAATTATATGGGAATATTTGGGAATTACTCATGTGAGTGCTTATCAGTTTTGCCACGGACATGTCCCTGGTTTTGCCTATCAAAATGGCTGATGATAACGAGCAAGGGAGGTAAATATTGTAGATGTGGAAACTATCTATAGTTCGATGAGGGAGATTTGTATGAAGGTCTTACGGTACACTGCATGACTACGCATATAACAACCAGCTGCTGTAGGCCCGTTACATAGGGTACACTGCAGGACTACGCATATACCAACCAGCTGCTGTAGGTCCGTTACATAGGGTACACTGCAGGACTACGCATATACCAACCAGCTGCTGTAGGCCCGTTACATAGGGTACACTGCAGGACTACGCATATAACAACCAGCTGCTGTAGGCCCGTTACATAGGGTACACTGCAGGACTACGCATATAACAACCAGCTGCTGTAGGCCCGTTACATAGGGTACACTGCAGGACTACGCATATAACAACCAGCTGCTGTAGGCCCGTTACATAGGGTACACTGCAGGACTACGCATATAACAACCAGCTGCTGTAGGCCCGTTACATAGGGTACACTGCAGGACTACGCATATACCAACCAGCTGCTGTAGGTCCGTTACATAGGGTACACTGCAGGACTACGCATATAACAACCAGCTGCTGTAGGCCCGTTACATAGGGTACACTGCAGGACTACGCATATACCAACCAGCTGCTGTAGGTCCGTTACATAGGGTACACTGCAGGACTACGCATATACCAACCAGCTGCTGTAGGCCCGTTACATAGGGTACACTGCAGGACTACGCATATACCAACCAGCTGCTGTAGGCCCGTTACATAGGGTACACTGCAGGACTACGCATATACCAACCAGCTGCTGTAGGCCCGTTACATAGGGTACACTGCAGGACTACGCATATACCAACCAGCTGCTGTAGGCCCGTTACATGGGGTACACTGCAGGACTACGCATATACCAACCAGCTGCTGTAGGCCCGTTACATGGGGTACACTGCATGACTACGCATATACCAACCAGCTGCTGTAGGCCCGTTACATGGGGTACACTGCAGGACTACGCATATACCAACCAGCTGCTGTAGGCCCGTTACATGGGGTACACTGCAGGACTACGCATATACCAACCAGCTGCTGTAGGCCCGTTACATAGGGTACACTGCAGGACTACGCATATACCAACCAGCTGCTGTAGGCCCTTTACATAGGGTACACTGCATGACTACGCATATACCAACCAGCTGCTGTAGGCCCGTTACATAGGGTACACTGCAGGACTACGCATATACCAACCAGCTGCTGTAGGCCCGTTACATAGGGTACACTGCATGACTACGCATATACCAACCAGCTGCTGTAGGCCCGTTACATAGGGTACACTGCAGGACTACGCATATACCAACCAGCTGCTGTAGGCCCGTAACATAGGGTACACTGCAGGACTACGCATATACCAACCAGCTGCTGTAGGCCCGTTACATAGGGTACACTGCAGGACTACGCATATATCAACCAGCTGCTGTAGGCCCGTTACATAGGGTACACTGCAGGACTACGCATATACCAACCAGCTGCTGTAGGCCCGTTACATAGGGTACACTGCATGACTACGCATATACCAACCAGCTGCTGTACGCCCGTTACATAGGGTACACTGCATGACTACGCATATACCAACCAACTGCTGTAGGCCCGTTACATAGGGTACACTGCATGACTACGCATATACCAACCAGCTGCTGTAGGCCCGTTACATAGGGTACACTGCAGGACTACGCATATACCAACCAGCTGCTGTAGGCCCGTTACATGGGGTACACTGCATGACTACGCATATACCAACCAGCTGCTGTAGGCCCGTTACATAGGAAATAACATGGAATGAGTTATCAACAACGATAACGTATAATGTCGCATGTAAGTCACACAAAACAATCGTGCGATGCTTCATGAAAACTCGTCTTATTTTAGTATCGTGTCACTGTAATTTGGATCTGTTTTCGGAAGATCTTATCATCAAGATCAGATAATTAAGAGCGAGAGAAAGTCATCAGGAGAAAGGAGGCGTGGATCAATTTGGAAATAAATGACAAATGTTTGTATTTAAGACCTCTTGGCCACTGATTAAAATAAAATATATCGTTAGGTGACCTTTAGCGACCTGTCTATGCTACATGGGAGTAATCATACGGTGAAATTAAGGGGCCATATAAGCCTAATGAAACGGAAAAGGGGCGGATACTGTAATAGTCAATATACAGCGGTTTACATTGAAACTAACTTGATAACATTGTCACATAAATCTTAGTTGCCGTAACCTTATCAATTACACCGAGGTCAGGTTATTAGAGAATTAAGTACGTCAATATGTGTTGTACAGACAGAAAAGTTGGTAAATATATCGATGTTGTAACAGCCTCTTATACGTGTGACAACTTGTTGGTGATGAACAATCAAGTGGTGCATTTATCGTCCCTGATCTTATCGCTAGTAAAAATGTCCTTGGGCTAAACGAGTAGTGCGTGAGTGTGACATTATCACAAAGATGTTCGAATTAAGTACGCAATTTGTTGAAACATGAACAGGTCATACCAGCGATAAATATTGTGCTAGATGGTAAAATGAAAAAAACCCACTGATGTATTATTGAATTACTCCACAGATTGTGAAGAAAAGTAAAGATAACTAGGTATACATGTATTTGAACAGTATTACTTAATCTTCGTAGATCTTATAGCTAATATTTAGATTTTATCAAAGATCTCTCACTAATTAATAACCCGGACAACGCTTGCATTTTGGCATCTTTGCGGGGTACTAACATGTTCACGTTTCCTTATTCACTTAATGCTCTCTGGAACGTACTTTTTTAGTTTAATAAATTTTTATTTGCTTTTAATTTTCATACAAAGGGGTTGGGCACAAGTAATCATCGCAACCTTATTGAAGCCCTCTCCCAGAACATTTACACAATCATGGCAACTGCAAGTATGACACATACAAACTTTTAAAGTTTGTTTTAAATAGAAAAACAGAAAAAAAACAGCAGTAAGCAGAAAAACTGATATAACTATTTATACTGGTTGTGGACAATATAAATTAAACATCACACATGCATATTATAAAATATACTTGGTAATGTTAAACACTTTTTGAACTCTTCAAATAATGATACACTTTCTGAAAGATATACAAGTTTCCCCCAAGAGATAGAGTTTCACTTCCGAATAGTAACAAGTCACTTTGATAAGCTTCTCATGAGATGAAAATCGTTGGTCACCAAACAAACACAAAATAACAATGAATAGCATTTCACAGGGATAACCACATCTACCCGTATAACATGTACACACAATGTACGGTCCCTGCTGCACTGTTCTGCTGCTTCGTCTTAAATCGCATCCCAAATTAATTAGAAATTTGAGGAAAATACATTTTTTCACACTTTCACTTTATGAAAGTTTGTACTATTAAATATTATAAGTAATAAATAGCTGTTGTATATGAAGCGCAGTTATGTACCTGCTTAAATCACTCTTAAACACCGTATTACAATGTACACATTTACATACCGCTGGGTTCGTATCCATGGGAAACCACATGATTGAATACAATGTACTGTCTTCTTTAAAAGTACATTATATGCATCAAAACAACTCAATATTTGCGGTCAGGACTGTGTTTCTGATTATTTATCAAGTCGCCGATTTATTTTAGTCAACCATAATTGGCCGAAATTCGAAAACAAAATTTAGACACGAAAGGTAGAATCTAAGCCTACTTGTAAATGTAGCGTTCTATGTAGATATCTAAGATCTAGTTCTCTATAGATCTCTAGACATATTCATCATGAACAACGGATCTCTACATTGTAGTTGGACGTATATTATTACACCCTGTCGTACAGACTAATTCCTGCAACCAAAGACTACTACAAATACACATTCTTTCCCCGGACTGTTCATCATTGGAACAGTCTACCCCCTTATATTCCATGTCTCCCCACCCTGGTACAGTTTAATGTTGCTATTAGTAACATTGAACATACCATCTTACCATGACTGCATTCCCACCTGTTTTTAAACTGTTAATATCATTAACATTTCTTTTTATCACTCATACTTTATTTTGATGACCATACTTTTACTTCTTTTAACTTTCCTCAGCGGCTTGACGCGCACAACTTGTCTAAGTCCTCGAAAGAGGTTTGACAATATCGATAGATAGATAGATATTCATTACTAACACACCACACCATAATCCATTAACAGGGTTCACAACTAGAAAGTGCTATGTCGGGGTCATTTAAATTTCGCGCCTTATTTTACACGCGGCTGATTGACAACTGGACAACTTCCGTTTATTTTGGTGACAATGCCTATCGTTGAAAACCTAAAACTTGTTTAAGATATCGTAAGTAGTAATGCATAAGCAAAGTATTGTGAAGAAATATAAAGCAAACACGTGTTCAGGAGGAAAGATAAAATACACTTTATATATTTTGTTAGTAATTCGATTTTATGTAAGCATCGGTGGTTCAGTGGTAGAATGCTCGCCTGCCACGCGGGCGGCCCGGGTTCGATTCCCGGCCGATGCACATCTTTTGTATTTTTATTTATCCTTTATTTGATTTTAAATTGTAACTAGAATTTAACAGTTACTTAATCCAGACTAAACCAGCAGAATTGTAATTTTAAAGCGCAAACGACGCTATATAAGTTCCTTTTTGAGTTTGTTAATCAAGCATGTTTGCACCCGTACACAATGAGAAAAAGAAAATCCCACTGAAAAGCGGACGAGCGAGAACATAATTAACCACGTACG
Organism: Mactromeris polynyma; assembly: GCA_032209605.1. Classification (NCBI taxonomy): domain Eukaryota; kingdom Metazoa; phylum Mollusca; class Bivalvia; order Venerida; family Mactridae; genus Mactromeris; species Mactromeris polynyma. Next base: position 22,378,821 of record JASFXZ010000002.1, read on the forward strand.
AACACCAAGTTTCCAAGTATGCAGAAAATCACTTGTTTCTGTTTGTAGTTACTAGATTCCGACAACCGTGTAAAATCTCTGTCGTCTGCTCTTCCTTAGAACTGTTTGCAAGCTCATTATCTTCAGTGGTACATTTCAGTTGTTTTAGAATGTTCCACATGAATCACCTCAGTATCAGTGTGATATGTAAGTACTGTGGATATTAAAGAGTTTCTTTAAGGTGATGAAGTCGTCATGTGTTTTGACACGTTTATCAGTATACACATTTATAGATAAACTCTATACACTGTATAGTAAAGTTGTATAATATGCAGAATGACTTTTGATGATATTTTACATTCCGGTAAATGCACACACAATTCTGTTAAGTATTTTTTAATATCAAAAGTATTTTTGGAAAGGAGAGAAAGTAGACTAGCTTATGCTTTGATTTTTTTGAAATAAAAGTAAAAAAATAATAAATTTTCCGTACTCACACCTTGTTTCTGTTGTTGTAATTTTGGAATAAAAACTGAATTTAATGTTTTTTAAAAAAAATCTCTATAGCATGAGGTAGATTTGATTATTATCTTTGTATACATGCGGTTCTTTTGCAAAATTAATGCTTGTGCAATTAGCCTGATTAACCGGACCAACATGTACAATTTGACAGTACCAGAAGTTCAAATAACTTCATTATTTTTCAACATTTTTACAAAATTATAGCAGTATTAGTTGAAGGATGGTATAGCGATAAAAGAGTGTACATTTCACCGTGCTATATGTAGTTTAAAAAATATTGCTAACAAGCAAATATGGCTATTTTCTACGGTATATATCTCCTAACTTGTCTGATTTGAGTCGATTTAGTAGATCAGGTTTAGGATTTTAATTTAGTTGGAAAGGTTTAAGAGTCGATGCACATGTAATGATGAGTTGTCAGGGGTGACTCTTAGGTTACTGCATCCATGCTTACATAATGTTCTTCTCACCGACTGTTACCTATGATAAAAAGCTTTTGCTGAATAAAGACTAAGACAAATTGTCGGTCAATGATAACAAGTGCTATCAGGAAAACTTGTTGTTAAATAAATTAAAACATCACATTATCATTGTAGGCTGTATGAAAAAATAATGTTCAAGAAATGTAAAACTTTTGTTCCAATGTCAGTTTGCATTTATGCATTTAGAACATCTCGGTTAATATTTAAATACAGATACGCAATGTTGACCGAGAAACCCGAATATCTGTGAAATAAACAAACCTATATAACGTTCGAAGTTCAACAACCGGAGTCCGATTAGCGCAACCGTGGTCCGGTGGAAACGCGCTGGACTAGTAATTTAGGGATCCCAGGTTCGATCCCCACTCCACCACTGACAGTACTAATTGTATATCGGCCGAGACTTTGAAAAACCGAGGTCCCGTGTACGATGCTTTACATCGGGTACGTAAACGAATCAGGGTGTTTCTGGAAATGGGGGGATCTCCTGTATCATATACTCCAAAAATCTAAAATGACTAACATTCTTCCGGAATCGTCGCCCATATAGTATGGGAAACCGGTGGCGAGAAAGTAAACGCAAATACACAACCGGAGTTCGACACCCGTTTATCACAGTCTACCGTAAATTCGGATTTTAAACTGAATGGAAAAGCTTTGACAGATAATAAGTCAGTACAATACGGAAATTGATCATAAATGCTTTGATGTCGTTAACTATAACATGGATGACTCACGATTTTTGCATCTACAAATCTATAGATTTATATAATATCGGTCTGTGCATTATGCTTATTAATCTACGGTCGCTAGATGCTTTAACTATTCCATTGATTTGATGATTTATGTAGTTTCTGGGGAGCAATTAGTAATATAATAAATACAAATGACATTATTATTCCCTACAATATGCAAGAAATACGCTTACATAACAATACAGACGTCTGCAAAACAAGAAAAATGCATGACCTAGGGAATACCAGTTGCGCATTAACCTGTCTAAGTATCGCCGACTTCAATTAGCCTGCTATACATTATAGAAAATAAAAGAATGACATATTTGCACTTTTCACCTCGAATAGTGAAGTAATCAGCAGAGGAAACTTGTATTCACGAGGGTATTTATGTCGCAAACTGCTTTTTGAAAACTGATAACCCAATTTTATAACAATAAGGTCATTCTAAACAAAGCCATTCTCAAGTCCTCGACTGATTCTCGGATGTTGCCATTGTTCTATGTTGGACTGTGGTACCGCCAGAACATTGTTAGATGTTGGACTGTGGTACCGCCAGAACATTGTTAGATGTTGGACTGTGGTACCGCCAGAACATTGTTAGATGTTGGACTGTGGTACCGCCAGAACATTGTTAGATGTTGGACTGTGGTACCGCCAGAACATTGTTAGATGTTGGACTGTGGTACCGCCAGAACATTGTTAGATGTTGGACTGTGGTACCGCCAGAACATTGTTAGATGTTGGACTGTGGTACCGCCAGAACATTGTTAGATGTTGGACTGTGGTACCGCCAGAACATTGTTAGATGTTGGACTGTGGTACCGCCAGAACATTGTTAGATTTTGTTCTGTGGTACCGCCAGAACATTGTTAGATGTTGGACTGTGGTACCGCCAGAACATTGTTAGATGTTGGACTGTGGTACCGCCAGAACATTGTTAGATGTTGGACTGTGGTACCGCCAGAACATTGTTAGATGTTGGACTGTGGTACCGCCAGAACATTGTTAGATTTTGTTCTGTGGTACCGCCAGAACATTGTTAGATGTTGGACTGTGGTACCGCCAGAACATTGTTAGCTGTTGGACTGTGGTACCGCCAGAACATTGTTAGATGTTGGACTGTGGTACCGCCAGAACATTGTTAGATGTTGGACTGTGGTACCGCCAATACATTGTTTGATGTTGGACTGTGGTACCGCCAGAACATTGTTAGATGTTGGACTGTGGTACCGCCAGAACATTGTTAGATGTTGGACTGATAAACACGTATTTTAAAGCATTACAATTTAATGTCAGTTGATTTAGTAGACACCATTCATTGTATACGTCCCTACCCTTTCGTCATTCTGAATGTCACAAACAGTTACAGACATACAGAGGTAGTTCATCCTTTAAGTAAGGCTACGTTAAAATGTTAGAACCACATTTGGCATTTAATCTTATTGGGTAAAATTCACACATACTTTGAAAATGTCAAAGAAAGTTTCGGACGTAGCGAGAACATAATTATTCGCCATTGACTTCACGGGTATCTACAGTTCAACAAGGGTATATTATACAGCCCATAACTCTGTGATACGTTTACGTAAGAAAGTGTTTCCACACCAGAGCAGTTTACACTCATCTCATTCATTGCCCCCCGGATGTGATTGTTTCTATATTCCATGTCGATAACTTATGTAAATTTGTAAATTATAGTACAAGCAATTCTGGGACCCCGATACAAAATAATCTTACGTCTCTGATATCTTACTATTGATTAGAACATAAAAACCAAGTTTACCATTCTAGCACCGATATGTTTCTTGTACTTTAGAGTCGCTATACAAATATATTTATTTTTACTCATATTTAGTCTGGTAATTCAGTCATTGAAATAAAAAAAAAAAATTTATCTTAAATTCGCCCTAATTAATTATATTTCTATAAATAGATCTCACTTGACCGACCTATTGTGTACTACAAACGCATTTATATCTTCATATATAGAACTTATGCTTGAATTCATAACGTTATATTTATTACCCAGATTAGTAGAACATTTGTACTGGTATATTGACATAATACGTTTACGTACGTGCAATTTGTGAGAGGCTACATTGTGTACATATACATTTAAAACAATATAATTACATTCTCTATATATATATGTCTTAGATGTCATAAACAAGAACATGTACACATATTTTCCAAGTAATTTGAATGGTCCCGCAGCATCGTTTCCTCAGTCACAATTCTTACGGCGATAGCCTTGCCCCGTGTTTTGACAAGTTTATCAATATACACATTTATGGATTAACTCTATACACTGATTAGTACATGTAGAATGACGTTTGATGATGTTTTACATTCCGGTAAATGCACACAAAATTCTGTTAAGTATTTTTTAATATCAAAAGTATTTTTGGAAATTAGAGAAAGTATACTAGCTTATGCTATCGATTTTTTTCAAAATTATATCAATAGATCTAAAAATTAAAAATTTCCGTACTCACCCCTTGTTTCTGTTGTTGTAATTTTGGAATAAAAACTTAATTATATACTATTTGGAAAAAATCTCGATAGCATGAGGTAGTTTTGATTATTATCTTTGTTATACATGTTTTTCTTTTGCAAAATTAAGGCTTGTGCAATTAGCCTGATTTACCTAATCAACATGTACAATTTGACAGTAACAAAAGTTCAAAATAACTTCATTATTTTTCAATATTTTTACAACATTATAGCAGTATTAGTTGAAGGACTGTACAATGATAAAGCAGTATAATACATTTCATCTTGCTATATTATGTAGTTTCCAAAATATCGCTTAAAAGCAAATATGGCTATTTTCTAGGGTATATATCGCCTTAAAGTAGTTTTGTACCGTACAGGTTTGATCGTCACTTTGTACCGTACAGGTTTGATCGTCACTTTGTACCGTACAGGTTTGATCGTCACTTTGTACCGTACAGGTTTGATCGTCACTTTGTACCGTACAGGTTTGATCGTCACTTTGTACCGTACAGGTTTGATCGTCACTTTGTACCGTACAGGTTTGATCGTCACTTTGTACCGTACAGGTTTGATCGTCACTTTGTACCGTACAGGTTTGATCGTCACTTTGTACCGTACAGGTTTGATCGTCACGTTGTACGTACATGTTTGATCGTCACTTTGTACCGTACAGGTTTGATCGTCACTTTGTACCGTACAGGTTTGATCGCCTTTTTGTACCGTACAGGTTTGATCGTCACTTTGTACCGTACAGGTTTGATCGTCACTTTGTACCGTACATGTTTGATCGTCAGTTTGTACCGTACAGGTTTGATCGTCACTTTGTACCGTACAGGTTTGATCGTCACTTTGTACCGTACAGGTTTGATCGTCATTTTGTACCGTACAGGTTTAATCGTCACTTTGTACCGTACAGGTTTGATCGTCACTTTATACCGTACAGGTTTGATCGTCACTTTGTACCGTACAGGTTTGATCATCACTTTGTACCGTACAGGTTTGATCGTCACTTTATACCGTACAGGTTTGATCATCACTTTGTACCGTACATGTTTGATCGTCATTTTGTACCGTACAGGTTTGATCATCACTTTATACCGTACAGGTTTGATCATCACTTTATACCGTACATGTTTCATCATCACTTTGTACCGTACAGGTTTGATCATCACTTTGTACCGTACATGTTTCATCGTCACTTTGTACCGTACAGGTTTGATCGTCACTTTGTACCGTACAGGTTTGATCGTCACTTTCGCTCGTCCCGTATTTTCCATGCCGCTTCTTAAGAAGTAATTTCGTTTAAAACCACAAAGACTTCGCAAACTTAGCGATTGGGACATGAATATCAAATTTTAGGACACGAAAAAAAATATTTTAACCTAAGGAAGGTTAATAAATTTATAAACGCATGAATAATAATGAATACAAGTGTACTAAGTTTAGAATTTCGTCAACGATTCAAAGTTTGTGCATTATATACTAGGGTAATGGTCAGGCGCGTGATTAATATGTTTCAAGTTGTGTCACTTGTGAGAAGACAATAAGAGTTTTCTTTTAAATCCGAATGTAAGCTGTCAATCGACTGTTATAATAACAGAAGTTTTCTACCTGGGAGAAATATACGTAGGTAGTACGTGCTGGGCGCTTGATAATCAGAATTGTACCTATTTTTTTATACTGAATACATTACTTATCGTCAAGCTACTAATAAATACATACATAATTAACTTATATACTAATTATTTTACAATATAGTTAAAGAAACAATACTTGTACCATTTGTATCTTACTGAATACGCCAATCTGACAGAGTAGACGCTCTTCTGTTATGAAAAATGTTTACTGAAACAAAACAATAGGTTCACAAATATACCATTATACTTTGTAGTTTATCACAATCCTAAGAGTACGAACTTTTATTTACACTCATAGTTACGGACTTAATAATATTGTTACAAAAACCTTTGGTATTTTTTTTCCAAAATTGCGATTATCTCTTTGATAATCCAAAATGGCGCGAGTTGTCGGCCATATCTCGAATAATATCGACCGTAACGAGATTTTTATCAATTTTTGCGCGTGCCATAAGTCGTCATATTTCTATATAGTACAATACACGTATTGTTTTCATTTACATTGTCGTCTTTTGTCAGTTTGATCGAATTGAATTGTTAATATCGACGCCTATTGAGACATTAATCTGCTCAGACAACAACACTAAAATAAGAATCAGTAGGACTGCTGTTTCAGTCAATCGTTCTGAATCGAACGATTGCATCTGATCGCAAGTTGATTGTCATTGCATTTACAAATACTTTTGTATACTATTGTATATACTGAGACATCTTGTCAGCAGCTTCTTTTATTTCAAGCTTATCAAGTGTTATTGTATAGCTTCTATCATGTTGTTCTTGTAGTCTGCGAAGACAGACGATAATCTTGGCATGCTGTGTTCGAATCTAAATGACATGTTACATTGCTCCACAATAACAGCTAGCTAATCTGGCTCACCTATTGTCTTCAAGGTTGTTCAAATAAAAAGACACTACTATTTTACAGAGAATCATGGCGATAATATTAGATTAATAACGATACGATTCAGCTATATTATTTATCATTCTCATTATATGCACCACATGCGGCAAACAAATTATTCCTGACGTTTCAATAAGCAACAGGTTCCACAAGCAGCCTAGTTGAATAACCTTGGTTGTGGACATCTGACAAGTTCGATATATGTAAAGTTAATATTAAGTGAAAGCAGATTATAATTCAGTTTTGATGCTACATTGTACTAGTTTTAGAGGTTTCAGCCGTGTTTAAACAGTAGTTCAGTTATAATGGCGGTCAGCAGACCTAACCTGTGTTCCTGGGTTACCAATCAGTACTGTAGACTCTTGTTATTTTTTAAGTAACTGACATCTTCCCCATATGAATCTGATATGGAGGACACGACGTATTGTTAAGGAGAACATATGCTTTATCCGGGGTTCGAATTGGCAATCGATTGTTCAACAGACTGAGCAAGCCGAACGGGCTTTTAAACGCAACTAAATTTTCTAAGAAAATAGATGTAGTTACAGTTTTAATTTGTCTTACATGTATTTGTTTCTTATTCGTCAGTGGGTGTGATTCTATGCAAAACGCAAATGTAATAATGCATTGCATTTGTACTGCATTAGGTAGCATGAGTGTAATATTTTTCTCGAAGATCGAATATTATGCAAATAGATCGCTTTTTAAAGTACATTTGGATGAACTTGTGTTTCTTGTGGGTAAACATTTAAACATAAATTTGGATCGAATACGAACTAATAAACAAATAGTCAAGTAATACGCGACAGAAAATGTATGAACAGACGATGAATTAACGACACCAATGCAAGGACATGTTCCATGATTAAAGTCGGAAATTTAAATATCCTTATTATGTGATACTTGTTAGCAAACTAACATTCCTTTGCATAAGACCAAATCGATGGATGACAGCGAAACTAGACTATATGTGGACACAGACACCACTCGAAATGTAAAGTCGTCGATATACAAATATAACAGACTAATGGTTATCTCAAGACTGTGACAGAACTTCGGCGTATACCCACATCCTTTCATTATACTGACTTTCATAATCATACGGCATTGATAACATAATGTAGACCGGAAATTACGACAGTGCAGACGACAGTGAAATACATACTGAACACTCCTCATATTTTTAACATTACATTGCGTACTATTTATTAGGCGTGTATGATGTTTACCATGTCGTCCACAAACACTGTCAATTATATTTCTATTGTTGCAACTTTCTCAAATGTATTTGTATTTGGATCTTCAAGTATTTCTTGCAGTTGCCATGGTTTTGTAAAAGTTGTGGGAGAGGGTTTCACTTTTGTTGGGATAACTTAAGCCCTCCTTTTGAATACTGAATGCTATAAAATATTGCTTACTGAAATAAACTCAAAACGCAAAGTGTGGAGACGCAACAGCGGCATGTTAGTGTCACAGAATCAAGACGCAAAGTGTGGAGACGCAACAGCGGCATGTTCGTGTCACAGAATCAACATCTGATTGGTAATCTATTAAAGCGTACAATAAGGGTTTGTCAAATCTAGTACTAGTATTATTCCAAATATGTATGTAATTATTGCGTCATTTTTAGACATTGATATTTTATAGAAACGCAATTCATATTGAAGATTGCTCGACATACAATGCTGAATGTATTTGAGAGAAGAATGGAAATACATCATCCGGCCCTATTGCCCAGTGGTCCCGTTTTATTGCAATAGTAAACGCTGTGAGCAGAATTCGATGAAATATGAAAGTGACAACAGTACTTATACATACCTCACAGCGTGAGTAGACAATTGATGGCATATTGATGATTTAGAACAGTAATACTGTCTGGGTGGTTCATCGATAAAATTGCAATTATTTGTTTAACAAAAAACACAATTCTTCAATAATACATAGGTGGTATTCATATGTATTAGGGAGGAAGACATTGATCGTGTTTACTTAACTTGGGCTTAAACAAAACGACAATTGATCCAGGCTCACTACTTTCACAAATATTCGATGTCTGTTTTAGATAGTCGTGTTTATTTAGGACAATGTTTGTCGAATCTGGAATAATACCTTACAAAAGCCACTTATTTTGGCGCCAAAACTTTCACACTGTTATTTTACCGCTAATTATTTTACATCGGAAGAAAACAATACTCTCACAATACGGAAGTTTAACAATGCTTATTCATTTGTATTTTGTTCTGTGAATCGGATCGGTAAAATGCTCTACTTTTCTCGTGAGTAAAATATATACAAAGTATGTTCGGGCGACATTCTTAAATATTTCAGTTGAACTACTGTATAGTTGTTACCAGTATCCCTGACAAACAGAACCACTGGTATACTTATGTAGAACATGTAGAAAATGGCTCCTTTTATGTAAGCCTTACAGATTTCTACTCTTCAATAGTGGAGACATACAAACTAATGCTACCATGTTGAATAATTAGCAACGTTGTTAAGTGCACTCGAATTCATTCAGTTTCCATCCCTGATGCGTCACAGTAATTCAAGACTCGTCTGATGGGTTATGTTTCATTTTGGTATACGAGATTTCTTTCTGCCAATATAACGTTTCACCAGTTCCAGGATAGCATTCATTAATGTTTGATCAACGTTGGGCCATTATATAGATCCCAAGTTTGATAACATTTCTAGAACTGCAGTAGCCTATATTTATGATAGATTCATGGTCGGAATAAATTGCTTTTTGATATGGAATCAATAAAATAGAACTCATTAACGTTGGTCAATGACTTTTATCTCTGTGCTAAAAACCGTTTTAAGTTAAATGGACCAATTTTTTTCTGAAGAGAGACTGGAGATGTGCAAATACGGAGAGGAGAGATGTAAGGGTGGTGTTGGGATGAAATGAGATTCGAGGCAGGAGTAGTATGAGGGTGGATACAGGAGAGATTTGAGGGTAGAGACAGGAGGGATATGAGGGTAGAGGCAGGAGGGATGTGAGGGTAGAGGCACGAGAGATGTGAGGGTAGAGGCAGGAGGGATGTGAGGGTAGAGGCAGGAGGGATGTGAGGGTGGAGGCAGGAGGGATGTGAGGATAGAGGCAGGAGGGATGTGAGGATAGAGGCAGGAGGGATGTGAGGGTAGAGGCAGGAGGGATGTGAGGATAGAGGCAGGAGGGATGTGAGGGTAGAGGCAGGAGGGATTTGAGGGTAGAGGCAGGAGGGATGTGAGGGTAGAGGCAGGAGGGATTTGAGGGTAGAGACAGGAGAGATGCGAGGTTAGAGGCAGGAGGGATGTGAGGGTAGAGGCAGGAGGGATGTGAGGGTGGAGGCAGGAGGGATGTGAGGGTAGAGGCAGGATGGATGTGAAGGTAGAGGCAGGAAGGATGTGAGGGTAGAGGCAGGAGGGAATTGAGGGTAGAGGTAGGAGGGATGTGAGGGTGGAGGCAGGAGGGATGTGAGGGTAGAGGCAGGATGGATGTGAGAGTAGAGACAGGAGGGATGTGAGGGTAGAGGCAGGAGGGATGTGAGGGAAGAGACATGAGGGATGTGAGGTTAGAGGCAGGAGGAATGTGAGGGTAGAGGCAGGAGGGATGTGAGGGTAGAGGCAGGAGGGATGTGAGGGTAGAGGCAGGAGGGATGTGAGGGTAGAGGTAGGAGGTATGTGAAGGTAGAGGCAGGAGGGATGTGAGGGTAGAGGAAGGAGGGATGTGAGGGTAGAGGCGATGATGGTATTGGTGAAGTGATGTTGGTGGTGGTGAAATCGATGATGCAGTCTTAGTTATAGTGATAGTAATGAAGAACGGCAAATATCATGTTTTATCATGTTGCAATGATCTTACATAATGTAGAATACACATTTACTTAGAGTATGAGAATGTAATTAGTTTATGCAATACGTTGTGTCTAGTATTGTGGTTACCAGTTACTAAGATTACACTTGAATCAAACCAAATCGTTCACATTTTTACATTTAGACTGCATAATGTGTATGTTTATTTTGTTCTACATATGATCTCTGTTTTAGATAAATGCATCATTAAACATTTCTACTGCAAACTTGAATTATTTATCACCAGACATAGTAGATCAGTAATTTAATATGTGTGCCTTAGTCCAGCACGGAAACACCTTGTTTTATTGCTATAGCGTCTCAATACAGTCTGGAACGCGCAGACGTCTGTCTCGGTTATTTCAGGTCAACAAGTAACACTTATATTGTATCGTCTGCTAGTATCGATTGTACGACTGCGAACTGAGCGAAATTTTACCTTTATTATGTTATGCTTATAATAAACTGTGCTCTTAATATCTCAGTCCTGTCCTATTTCTCTTTGTTAATGTTATCATAGTGCATACAAGGTATCGGCTTGAAAGAATCATGAAAAGTGAACGGTGCACAATGTGGTTACTCTACTTCTGGGAATGATGGGCGTCTTGTAGTCTTTACGATGTTTCTAACACTTCAAAACTGTTTCAATGGATTGTAGGCAAACTACCTGGTTGAACAATGCTGGGTGTCTGGGTTGCTAGACTGAATCCATTTTTTCAGTTTTCAACGTCTGGATTTGGGCGAATCTCAAGAAGTGCAGGTTTGAAGAAATGGGATGAGGTAACACAAAAATACTAAATTTGGGTATAAAGCGAATAATTTCGGTTACAAACGTTATGAGTCATATTTAATTCCGAAACGTCATTTGTACATAATATTATAATGCTTCTTCGTTGTATGAAATCCACCGACTAAAAATGAATGACCAAGTTGCGCAGTAGTATTTTGTCCTGATCGCGGGCACAACATAACACTCCCACAAATTGATGAACCCATCTGTTGTTTTGTATAAATACCGTCTAGTGACATAAGCACTAAATTTTACATATGAAAATGCTTAATATAGAATAGTGCACATTTTGATGGAAGAACCAGCTGTCAACGCGAGTGACTACTTATTGTTGACAGATGGTAATCCCAAACATAGATGTCTTTAAATGCCTGGAAGAGAATTTTCGTATGTATAACTTCGTGTCCTTTTTTAACATAGAAAGTTTTACAAACAGTCACATATTATATAACATCAGTAGGATTAGAACGAAACAGCTCAACTTTAGTAACAATGTAGAAGTATTAAATAGTAAAACATAAACATAAAACTGATCCTACACGTGTTTATAGTAACTTCCTCTGGCATTCTAGTGTTTTCCTTGTTTTGTGATTTTCAATCTTATATAATTATATACATGTATATACTATAGTTTTCTTCTTCTAAATAAATGTCGCATAATTATACACAATAAGATCTTTGTAACCAGATGAAACATGTATACATGTATATACTCGTAGATCTATAATACATAAAGAACTGGTATGCTCTTGTGAATTACGATGTTTGTTCATACGCGTATACATAAAGATGTTACTACAAAGATGACCCGACCATAAGTGCATGTATATTAATAAAACATTTTGTATTTTCAATTTCGTTTCTTTGTTCATTATAAATGACTCATCATTCTAGAAGACGTAATTATTTGATCCACAGGAGGTCTGTATTTACATCATCCATGACTTTCATATTAAGCTAACGGATCGTTTATTTTAAAGATTAAAATTTATACTGCCACAATGAACGAGCCTTCAACAATGACTTGCATTTAAATGACTACAATAATTGAATTATAGATATTTATTTGCACCCCGTATAATAGATGCAAGCGTTTGACAAACATTGACACAATAAATAGCCACTGCAATGGATAGGTGGAGAGAGAATATCATTGTTCATGGATAGGTGGAGAGAGAATATCATTGTTCATCAATATGGAATAGATATTCATTTGTTTGACTGCTTCATTGTTGAACAATTGCGCATACTATGTCCTTTATATATTACTGATATACCTTCGTTAATACTATCAATTAATTTCTACCAAACTACTTTCATATCCGAACCTTGTTAATTCATCGAGTTGATATATAACTGATGCCTCCCACATTGCATATACATAATGGGACATTTTTATCTTATCTATTGCGTATATGTATGCAAATATCTATTTTTCTGATCTAACATAACTGTAATGTGTAGAAATAAATTAAATAACATGGTTTTGTTGTAGATACAGTGATCAGTTGGCCAGCAATGGGGGTCTACATTAACATAAGTTATATTAATATAACATTGATGGAAAGCACATCCCCAAATGTGATTCTACCCTATTCTTTTTTATAAAATCATACCACGAAACTAAATCTTGGACTCGTTAGTATGTTAAGCTCAGTTAGTTAGATAGATAGATAGATTCTTTTATTTCCTCCAAATACGGAGAGCAGAACAATATATACAAGCAAAAATCGAAAACAAAACTAAGCATGTGTATGTAGATACAGGTAATCATAGATAAAACATAAACATTGTATTGGAGCAAAATTAACAAAATAACTATTAATTACAGTCTTGAATAGACTCGATGTATAATGGAGTTATATGTTAGTGGAGCTGGGCTGTTTTGGTTACCGGCGATCAATGATCAACTAAACATATCTCTTATGGTGAAATAAAATAACGTTTCATTTTTCAGAAATCGCGATATGTCTACACGACTAGAGTTTCAAAAATATGACCGTTTTGAGTATGAAACAGAAGATATGAAATGGTAATTATCCTGTGCAAAAAAGATGCCAATTGACAATACACTTCTTTGAAAAAGGAGAAATTAAAAAAAAGACCAGTCCTCCTAAAAAGTATCATTAAATGAGCGGATTTAGCAATTCTCCACAACGAATGATCTTACATGTTTGAACTGTTGGTTGTAAAGTTTGTGGTGACCGAGTTAAGACGTTCAGTATACCATCGGTATTTGTTGTCCGGGAAGTCAAACATAGATAACAATTTGTACGTGAGCAATAAATTGCGCATTAACATTATTGCATTATGTACTCGGTAGCCTTTTAGTCTGAAATCAATAATATAAGTTCAGCGATGTTTGAATCACATCAATGGGTAGTCCTAGCACAGGTGTTACATCTATGCCGTCTGCTGTATAATTTTCGTCTACTTCATAACTGTCGTCTGTTTGTCTAGTTAAATTGTCAATGTTCCAAGTTTAAGACCGATATTGTACATGTATGTATGAATTCTTGCTGCGTAAATTAAACACCTTATTCATAATGAACACGATCACTTTTGTTTGAGCATTTACGTGAATCTGGTCACATATTTTATACATCTGCCTCTCTGTCTTCATTTTATATTCGATATACCAGTAGCATGCCCTAATGAACTTACTGATTGCTTGAATAATCTGTATTTCCGTATTACAATTCATGTATACTTGACGCCATTAAAAACGCAACTATTTAAACTAGGCGTCATTTCGTAGTACCAAATTTCAAAGCGTGTTACAGTTATCTATGAGTTTATTCTTGTTCACAACTTTATTAAACTCTAGACTAATTATTTTTTATTTCATTATTGTTTAATTTTATAAAATTATGTTTAAGAAATCATGAAAGAATAGTTTGCCTTTGTAATGTCACTTTATCTATATGCACAATTTTTGGTTGCGTTTTTAATGGCGTTAAGTATATATATCTACTTTCCTGTCTAGTCTCTTCGTACTTTGTCAGTCGTCTGCTCGCTAAGAATGGGATCACCACTGGGGTAAAGAAAAGGCTAAGGGTAATGATAAAACTCTTACGAAATACAGTGCAACCTGTCCAAAGCGGTCGTCTCTAGAGAAACAGCCTTTATCTAACAACAAGATCAATTTCTCTGCAGTAATGAACATTACTATAATATAATATCTCTAGTACAACAATCTCCCATGGGCAGTGCTCCTAAAATTTTACAGTTGTCCCGTACTAGCGTAAATGTTAAAATCGACTTGTCCAATAGAGGCTTGTTGTCCGAGTATATAATACTCGGAAACACTTTTCATATTGGTCACTCTACGTTTCTGTTGCTTATTAATTTTGATAGTATATTTTCAGGCACAATCGTGTGTGGACTTGTGCCTTCAGGAGATTCAGTTGTGTGCAAGAGTGAAGTAAAATTGAGATAACAAGTTGTTACAGGAAACGCCACATCCGTAAGACTCTCCACACAGACCTCCGGGAAAACAACAATCCGTAAAACATAAGGCATTTGAGGAGGCTCAAAGGTACATACGTAAGGGAACTGGGGCGCAAGGAATGGCCTGGCCGACCATAAGGGATAAATAGGAGAATCAAAGTGGACAAACAGGGGGGACTTAATGGATCGAAAAGATCACAGGACAAGTCAAACCAACTGGCAATACTAGGCCGAAACTGAGGAGAAAATAACATGAACACTATATAAAGTGAAAGAATTGCACAGGAGAGAGGAGGGAAATTTAACATACATTTAACACAAATTTAGTGAATTTATATTTCTGTGTATTTGGTTGGAAAAATATGACAATACAAGAAATGACTAAAGTCCAACTCAACGGTTGGTAGCCCAAATCAGCAATTAGACTTGACTGGGACGTCTGGCTAGTGTATTTCTAGAGCCCTGCCCAGTGGGGTGTTGCTCTGGAGAGGTTACACTGTAGTACTTCGTTCTCTGATAGCAGACGAGGCCGCGTTCAATGCGACACTATGTACAGCTGATGACACCCAACAATGACGAAGTACTTTTACATTTATATCAAACATATTGTACACATCAAGATTGTGGGTCACGTAGTGCTATATATCCATGTAGAATGTATTACGCATTACTGTACAGACGGACTGTTTGCTGCTTGGTGTCCACTTATCATTGTATGATGGAAAATCAAAGTTTTATATTGTCCAGTTCTACGGGGCTCCGAATGTGACATAGGACTTAAATCTAAAATTCTTGCAGTTGAGAAAAAATATAAATACTATAAAACTGGATCGTTTATTTCATACACAATGAGATATTTGTCTGATAAAATGAGAACATATTGGGTTAAAGAAAACACTGCTTAAAATATATTCGAATACAAGTGCATGAATTAAAAATAGCATCAATTAACCTGCACATTCTCGTCGTAAGATTTCCATTGAACGAATCAACGAAAAGCTCAATTATAAACTAATGTAGACACAATAAGTTACATATATCAGCAGAATACGGCCATTCCTTGCACCTCTGTTCCTTAACGTAAGAGTATGTACTCTATACCCCACAAGTGCCTTATGTTTTATTGATTGTTGTTATCCAGGAGGCATGTGTGGGGAGGCACTGTCTTATGTATGTGGCGTTCCCTGTAGCAAATTATTCTCTTTCTTGTTGTACCTACTGCTTGGCGAAAATTAAATTAACACGCCGAAGCCGAGCCGATCTGAACCGAGCTGAGATTTGGCTATGGGCCTGGTATTGTCACATATTCCATCCATGATATTTTCTATTGGATCTGTTACAAAAGCGGTGGCGAAATCAAAAGAACTCTTCACATGTGTGAATACTTCGTTTCTGTCAAATGTACGGGTCATGATAAAAAAACTCACAAGAGCAGACAGTGTAAGTCATTTCGAACCCTTCCTAATTAATATACTGTTTGTTACAAACCAGTTTTTATCGTGATTATTAACACACCCTCTCATATAATAAAGTGAAAGCTCTCGAGTTAATTGATATCTCATCATTCAAATGTGCGTCTCACGAGAACGTCTTATTTCTCGCACTTAAATCTATTCATATAATAAATATTGTATTGTTTATTTTCGTCTAATCTTTTTCTATTGTTTTAATGATTTTGACAAACCTTGCCATTTTTTACAGACATATGTTTTTGGTATGAGTGCTGTTTTATTGTATTTCTGTGAATGTTACAATGTTAAAACTATTTGTACTCAATCACGGTCTGTTTGTATTAACGTGTTCGTCCTTTTTGTTGTAAAATGTAAATGTAATACTATGAAAAAACAAACTATGGTCATATTTGAGTACACTGATAGTACGTATATGAAATACTTGTGCACTGTACTATATCCGTGTATATATTTATTTTAAACCTAAAGTTAATGGCTCAAGGTAGTATTTGCGATATTTCTCTCTTTCTATAAATTGATCATGCATGTATACATTAGCCCACAAGTAGGACTACTGGATACAAATATTGACCGGATTTACAAGTTTTACCTCCGTGCTCCCAATTTTCGATATATTTTTTGTAAAAGGCAGGTAGTTTTCCAAAAATAATACATCATTTTAAATCAAGAAGGTAGGTATCTGACATCAATCCTGGGATTTCCTGACGAAAATATAATTAGGCAAAGTATAGAATATCATTTGGTTTGTGGTCAATGTGCTTATGTAGTGGCAAACAACATACTGTGTATTATTTGTTTAACATACAAATGATAAAGTGTCTGTAAAAAGCCATTTTTGAATGATATTTATGTGTAATTCATCGAAGAAATATTTTGAAAAGTAAGGAATATTAAGTTTGCGTCTGAATATTTTAAAGAATTTACTGTGACCTGCCTTAAAATTGATTTCGTTCTCACATGACCTCGCGCATCAAGTCTATATCAATATATAGGCTAACCTTTCTTATCATACTATTCAACAGGTAATTTCCGAAAATTTATTTTCATAACCCTATATAAGTATGCCCGACACACGCTATCAACCATTTATTATTATATATATATATACCGTTTGATTAAGTTAATATGCCAATTACATTTTTATATGAAAATAAGCGTCGGTATTAAAATTACAGTCATATGAGTTTATGTCAAGATATTTAAACCTCATTATTGTACAATAATAACAAAACAAATTTAAAATCCATATCAAACAAAATACAGTTCTACTTAAAATTACAAGACACCAATCCTGACTTCATGTTTAACTTGACATGTCTTTGTGAAAAATGAACTGAGACAGTATGTATAAAGGGTAATGTAAAAGTGGCCGTAAATTACTGAATTTATCAAACAAGCTGTCTGAAAATGATAAAGACTAGTCGTTGGCGAATTTTATCGCTTTTTGAAAAAAC
This sequence comes from Mactromeris polynyma, assembly GCA_032209605.1. Lineage (NCBI taxonomy): Eukaryota > Metazoa > Mollusca > Bivalvia > Venerida > Mactridae > Mactromeris > Mactromeris polynyma. The sequence goes on from JASFXZ010000002.1 coordinate 22,396,578, forward strand.
GAGTTTAATAGATTATATATTACGACCACGATTGTAATATTTTATATCATAAATGCTAATAACCTATTCCGTTCATAAAAACTTCATTTTCGCCATTAAGCGCTGCGACATGTCTGTACTTATGAACAAGTGTGTTGTTTTCACAAGTGGCCTATCAGAATAATTCATGGGTGCTATACACAAATGTGACGGTCAATCATGATATTATTTAGCTTATAGTTCAATCCTAATATCTGCCTCCAGATATATTAGGGACATGTAAAGCTGATATGCCCAATAGTGAACGCAAGTGTACATGGACCAACAAGTCATGCCGGGATTCGTTCGAGTGGTGATAGTGAACTTTCATTTATGATCAGCTATTGTATACATCCATTCATTCGGAGCACCTCGGCAGCTACTATGGGCCGGAAATGAAATATTATTGCAGCGTTAATACGGAATTTGCTGAGGTGTTCCAAATAGACATTGATATGACTGTCTGCATATAAAAAGGATTTTCATTATGTTTTGTGTAACTTTTTTGTTAGTAATGTTTTTTTAACTTACCGGACATTTCCGATGTTTTCCGAATTCTCCCCCATATGTCTGTATAGAACATGGATTTATCATGTTTTCGGTAGGAACTTATGTATACATGAACACATGTCAGCTTGTTTGATGTGTCCTAACTTTCTATCCTTACATACAATTATAATCTATATTCAAAGGTCTGATTTTGGAATTCCATATTGCCTAAGCCTCATAAATAGAGGTACATGTACTCGAACACAGATACTCATGTACACGCGTGTCCCTGAACAAACGTTCTGTACACTGACGTAATGTTTCACAATATTTATAATTATTCAATATTTGTTTTACATCAACAATGAGTCACAATTACCTTTTATAACTAGTCGGTATCACCAAAAAATATGTTTATTGTTTTGATGTTTTAAATTGGGTGCGTAAAAATCGTTTTATAATTTTCTAAGTCGTATGCTTGAATCTGATTGGTTAAACAAGCAATTGAATGCTTTCTTAAGAGAGAACGAATGTCTTCCTGAAAATCGTCTACGACTACTAATTCATAAGTTGGGAGAGCGGTTGTGGTGAACGTCACAGTGCCGGGCTAAACCCAGTCATAAGTTGGGAGAGCGGTTGTGGTGAACGTCACAGTGCCGGGCTAAACCCAGGTCCCTGGTCAAAAGATAAACTTTGTGAAACCAATGATTTCTGATCAATAAATAAACTTTACTTAAACGGCGCTAAAAGTCATATGGCATTTCATAAGGTTTACGCTTTAATATTCTGAAACAGACTTTATCCTACTCGTCGTGTTTGGGTCTAAATTTCAACAGACTTTAAAATAGATAGAATATTTGGCAATGTCTATCTTAAGCCATTTTCCTTTCGTTCTAAATATATACGAGTTTATATAATAAAGTAATGATACAAACTCCCCTAATACTGCCGTCACACCGGACTGGCGTCCTTACCGCGTCCTAAACTGTCATATTTTGGAGAACGCCGATGGTCGCATTGAGAACGCCAATGATTTTTCTAAAATAAATCCAGATTTCGGTCAGCCGTCACACCGGAGTTCTGTGCTCTGCGATCTGTGTATGTACACGGCGTTCCCAACACGACCTTACCGCGTTCTTACTGCGTCCTTGGAGTTTCTATTGAGTTTACACGGCGTCACTGCGGCGTCCATACGGCGATCAGCGGCGACCCCACTGCGACCCCACTGCGTCCCTGGGTTGATGGCTTTCCTGTAGTTTGTATCCTGCTTGGTGATTCGTGGGCCAAGCCTGGTGAGCAGCTCATCAAACATTTCTGGTTGAACCCTAAGGAAATTCTGGAACGATGCCGGATCTTCTCGCCTCAGCTCAGGCATGAGGCGGTTGAAGTGGCCAAACTGTTCTCTTCGGACATCACCGAGCCATGGTCTAACCAAGCATCTTCTTAGCCTTGCCCTTCTTCTCCTTCGCCGTCTGATCAGTTTTACAGCTATGACATGATCATCTGCCTGCTGCTGCTGCTGGACAATAAGTATATGTTGCAGTGCGAGCAAGTTCATGATTTATTCGGCCCTGATGATGGTGAGTACGAGAAATACACTGATAAAGATAGGATGAAATATTGGGTTTTATAGCTCTTCGAGGGCGAACAGTAGGAACGCGCTAGGAACGCAGTGCAAACTCCGTAGAAACGCAATAGTCGTAGTAGGCACCCCGTAGAAACGCCAATAACGCCGCAGGGACGCATTGAGAACGTTGTAAGGTCGCGGACAATAGCTCAAATCCCGAAATATCCGCCCTGACATCGCGGTAAGGACGCCATAGACGTGATGGGGTCGTGGTAAGAACCCCATAGACGTGGTAAGGACGCAGTAAGGTCGCCATTGGTTCCCCCGATCCTTTTCTCCGCGTTTACATGGCGACTCTACCACGTCTGTACTACGTTCCTTTGGCGTTGTTCGGGTTCCTACTGCGATGCTACGGCGACCATGGCGACCTCAGGGCGATCCCACGGCGTCCTGAGCCAGGACGCGCTCAGGACGCCGAACCTCGGCGTTTACTTTGAACATGTCCAAAGTAATACTGCCGTCACACCGGACTGGCGTCCTTACCGCGTCCTAAACTGTCATATTTTGGAGAACGCCGATGGTCGCATTGAGAACGCCAATGATTTTTCTAAAATAAATCCAGATTTCGGTCAGCCGTCACACCGGAGTTCTGTGCTCTGCGATCTGTGTATGTACACGGCGTTCCCAACACGACCTTACCGCGTTCTTACTGCGTCCTTGGAGTTTCTATTGAGTTTACACGGCGTCACTGCGGCGTCCATACGGCGATCAGCGGCGACCCCACTGCGACCCCACTGCGTCCCTGGGTTGATGGCTTTCCTGTAGTTTGTATCCTGCTTGGTGATTCGTGGGCCAAGCCTGGTGAGCAGCTCATCAAACATTTCTGGTTGAACCCTAAGGAAATTCTGGAACGATGCCGGATCTTCTCGCCTCAGCTCAGGCATGAGGCGGTTGAAGTGGCCAAACTGTTCTCTTCGGACATCACCGAGCCATGGTCTAACCAAGCATCTTCTTAGCCTTGCCCTTCTTCTCCTTCGCCGTCTGATCAGTTTTACAGCTATGACATGATCATCTGCCTGCTGCTGCTGCTGGACAATAAGTATATGTTGCAGTGCGAGCAAGTTCATGATTTATTCGGCCCTGATGATGGTGAGTACGAGAAATACACTGATAAAGATAGGATGAAATATTGGGTTTTATAGCTCTTCGAGGGCGAACAGTAGGAACGCGCTAGGAACGCAGTGCAAACTCCGTAGAAACGCAATAGTCGTAGTAGGCACCCCGTAGAAACGCCAATAACGCCGCAGGGACGCATTGAGAACGTTGTAAGGTCGCGGACAATAGCTCAAATCCCGAAATATCCGCCCTGACATCGCGGTAAGGACGCCATAGACGTGATGGGGTCGTGGTAAGAACCCCATAGACGTGGTAAGGACGCAGTAAGGTCGCCATTGGTTCCCCCCGATCCTTTTCTCCGCGTTTACATGGCGACTCTACCACGTCTGTACTACGTTCCTTTGGCGTTGTTCGGGTTCCTACTGCGATGCTACGGCGACCATGGCGACCTCAGGGCGATCCCACGGCGTCCTGAGCCAGGACGCGCTCAGGACGCCGAACCTCGGCGTTTACTTTGAACATGTCCAAAGTAAACGCCGTCGCTCTGCGACCTTCGGCGTCCTTGGGGTCCCCACGGCGTCTTGATGCGTTCTCACCACGACCCTACGGCGTCCATGGCGTCCCTTCCACGTCCTGGGTCGCCGTAGGGACGCAGTAAGGACGCCAGTCCGGTGTGACGGCTGTATAAACGCCGTCGCTCTGCGACCTTCGGCGTCCTTGGGGTCCCCACGGCGTCTTGATGCGTTCTCACCACGACCCTACGGCGTCCATGGCGTCCCTTCCACGTCCTGGGTCGCCGTAGGGACGCAGTAAGGACGCCAGTCCGGTGTGACGGCTGTATAACTACGAGTGTATTTACTATTTATTTATATTCTGATTTGTTTTCTGATCATGAAGTTTGATGCAAGCATTTCGAAATAAATATTATAGTGTAGACACACGTCAGGTGTACATGACAACTGATAGACATATGATTGATTGCAGTAAACATTCTATTATTGGAAGTTATGTTAGAATTAATTATAATCACTTTTGGAGATAAAAACACATAATATATATTTTAACCCACTTCTCTCGGCGTACTTTTACCTGCTGGTTTAAATCATGGCGTACAGACATGACTATCTCATCGAAGCAGAATACTGGTTTTATTTTACGCTCGAATAATTTCGTACTCATGAAGTGCTTAATTTACCAATATTTACTTTATTCACATATTATTTGCAGAAAAAATAGTATGCACTTTTATGTGTTTAATTATTCAACATTTATTATATTGGCTGCAGACCCAAATGTATTGATCGAACTAGTAACCGCTGCAACTGAGAATCAAAATATAGAAGAGCAATTGTTTATTACATGTACATGTATTAAGTATCAACACATGCATTTGTGCCACGAAAACTCAGGTTGAAACAACGCGTAACACCATTGTTCTTGTGAAGTGTGAACAAACAAACAAGCTGCTTTCAGTAAAAGCGTCCAGCCGACCAGGAAGATAATATTATAGTGATTTCAAACAATTAGTTTATACGGATACATAAACGGAAACCCAGATAATTTTTCCACGAAATACTCAAAGACTAACAAGAAAAAATACAACCAATTTATATACGTAATTTAGTACATGCCATAAACCTATCCGTTCGTATAGGAAACTTTTCAACAACGGCTTGAACACGGTTCTCAATCCACCACAGTAAACGTTCGAGATTCTTCGTGGTTAAGTGAATTTATGCTTTTCACATTTGTTTCTCTAGAGCTTAGGATGATACTTGCCAATAACATGGGCAATAATCATTGACAAAGAAGAACCTGTTGGGGAGAATATTGAATCGTTATAAACACACCCTGCACGTGCAATCTATTAGTCAAATCAATTATAAAACACTTAATAGTAACTATGCGTACTTTTCTCTATCCCAATTTCCTAAACGTACGCATCTATTTAGTTAGGTAGGCTATATTTCAATTAATTTGTTTCAAGTTTTTTGGAATTATTCTTTTGAGAGTACGTAAAAAATTTCCTCAAACGAAAATATGAGAATTCCCCGGAATATTCGTGTGCAACAAGTGAGTTTGGATACACATGTCTCAAGCATGTTAACATGTACGATGTTTGGATACACATGTGATGTCTCAAGCATGTTAACATGTACGATGTTTGGATACACATGTGATGTCTCAAGCATGTTAACATCTACGATGTTTGGATACACATGTGATGTCTCAAGCATGTTAACATCTACGATGTTTGGATACACATGTCTCAAGCATGTTAACATCTACGATGTTTGGATACACATGTGATGTCTCAAGCATGTTAACATGTACGATGTTTGGATACACATGTCTCAAGCATGTTAACATGTACGATGTTTGGATACACATGTGATGTCTCAAGCATGTCAACATCTACGATGTTTGGATACACATGTGATGTCTCAAGCATGTTAACATGTACGATGTTTGGATACACATGTGATGTCTCAAGCATGTTAACATGTACGATGTTTGGATACACATGTGATGTCTCAAGCATGTTAACATGTACGATGTTTGGATACACATGTGATGTCTCAAGCATGTTAACATGTACGATGTTTGGATACACATGTGATGTCTCAAGCATGTTAACATGTACGATGTTTGGATACACATGTGATGTCTCAAGCATGTTAACATCTACGATGAAAGGAAAGTTTTACAATAATGCAAATATCCTGTGAGGTCGTTGAAAGTGTCAACATGTGATTCTTGTCATATTCTGACGATATTTATGAATTATTTGGTTCATTGATGTTTTAATTCACAATAATATACAATATAAAATATCAAGTTAGCTTCAATTGTCCTTTCTACGTATGTATAGATGGCCATGACTTATTTTTTTTAAAATTCTAAGCACGAAGTTTGAAATACACAATAAAAACATTTATCTAAACAAATTTAAACATGACAACTAGCAGGAGGGCGTCCTTAACAATGATTTTGGTCGTCCCTCGATCGATCAATCGAATGTGGCCCGGATGTAATATCGGTCTCTTCCGGGTGTTGTATTTTGTGTGCCTACAATACGAAATCATTAAAATGAACACATCAGCCCACCCCTAATATTGCGGGTATTAATTTTAAAAAATCACGGACTGTTACATCGTCCGCTTGATGCTTTAAAGCATAACTTTATATATAAAGTGTGGATGCTTCATAAATCAATAAAACCTCAATAATAATACCACCTTTGGTATCCTTGAAAACAACTGGTCTTCTTATTGAGGTGGTCTTAATATTGAGATTGAATAAAGAGCAAAACAATGAAAATGGACTTATTATTGAGGTGGTCTTATTATTGAGGTGGTCTTATTATTGATGTGGTCTTATTATTGAAATGGTGTTTAGGTGAAGTTTTACTGTATAAGAAATCACAAATATAAAAGAAAACAAGATAATTGTAGACGGGTCAGTTTATCGCGAGTGGTTTATGACGATTTCGCAGAATTGCATAAGTTATAATCTGGGGCTTGTTTTGCAGAAAAGAAAAACCGTGTGGATATGTCAGTATTATCATTTTATAAGTTATTATTATTTTCCTTATAGGCAGAATTAAAGAGTTCATTCAACGATTTATTGCTGGGATATTGGAGAATTTGTTTTCAACTTTTAACTGTTTAGTAAATACCTTAGATCGTTTTGAAAAAGTCTGCAATTATCATCGCTCAATCATTTGTACTTTGATATAAAGCATACAGCAGTGTCCGATTATCAATTAGCCGATTAAAAGAACAGTTTTATAAACAATCGTTGTGTATCATATGAATCATACCATTCAAATTATATACTGTCTCGCTCTCTGTCTATATGTAAGGATAGATAGCACACAGACACTGTCTCGCTCTCTGTCTATATGTAAGGATAGATAGCACACACACACTGTCTCGCTCTCTGTCTATATGTGAGGATAGATAGCACACAAACACTGTCTCGCTCTCTGTCTATATGTAAGGATAGATAGCACACAAACACTGTCTCGCTCTCTGTCTATATGTAAGGATAGATAGCACACAAACACTGTCTCGCTCTCTGTCTATATGTAAGGATAGATAGCACACAAACACTGTCTCGCTCTCTGTCTATATGTAAGGATAGATAGCACACACACACTGTCTCGCTCTCTGTCTATATGTGAGGATAGATAGCACACAAACACTGTCTCGCTCTCTGTCTATATGTGAGGATAGATAGCACACAAACACTGTCTCGCTCTCTGTCTATATGTAAGGATAGATAGCACACAAACACTGTCTCGCTCTCTGTCTATATGTAAGGATAGATAGCACACAAACACTGTCTCGCTCTCTGTCTATATGTAAGGATAGATAGCACACAAACACTGTCTCGCTCTCTGTCTATATGTAAGGATAGATAGCACACAAACACTGTCTCGCTCTCTGTCTATATGTAAGGATAGATAGCACACAAACACTGTCTCGCTCTCTGTCTATATGTAAGGATAGATAGCACACACACACTGTCTCGCTCTCTGTCTATATGTAAGGATAGATAGCACACAAACACTGTCTCGCTCTCTGTCTATATGTAAGGATAGATAGCACACAAACACTGTCTCGCTCTCTGTCTATATGTGAGGATAGATAGCACACAAACACTGTCTCGCTCTCTGTCTATATGTAAGGATAGATAGCACACAAACACTGTCTCGCTCTCTGTCTATATGTAAGGATAGATAGCACACAAACACTGTCTCGCTCTCTGTCTATATGTAAGGATAGATAGCACACAAACACTGTCTCGCTCTCTGTCTATATGTAAGGATAGATAGCACACAAACACTGTCTCGCTCTCTGTCTATATGTAAGGATAGATAGCACACAAACACTGTCTCGCTCTCTGTCTATATGTAAGGATAGATAGCACACAAACACTGTCTCGCTCTCTGTCTATATGTAAGGATAGATAGCACACAAACACTGTCTCGCTCTCTGTCTATATGTAAGGATAGATAGCACACAAACACTGTCTCGCTCTCTGTCTATATGTAAGGATAGATAGCACACAAACACTGTCTCGCTCTCTGTCTATATGTAAGGATAGATAGCACACAAACACTGTCTCGCTCTCTGTCTATATGTAAGGATAGATAGCACACAAACACTGTCTCGCTCTCTGTCTATATGTAAGGATAGATAGCACACAAACACTGTCTCGCTCTCTGTCTATATGTAAGGATAGATAGCACACAAACACTGTCTCGCTCTCTGTCTATATGTAAGGATAGATAGCACACAAACACTGTCTCGCTCTCTGTCTATATGTGAGGATAGATAGCACACAAACACTGTCTCGCTCTCTGTCTATATGTGAGGATAGATAGCACACAAACACTGTCTCGCTCTCTGTCTATATGTAAGGATAGATAGCACACAAACACTGTCTCGCTCTCTGTCTATATGTAAGGATAGATAGCACACAAACACTGTCTCGCTCTCTGTCTATATGTAAGGATAGATAGCACACAAACACTGTCTCGCGCTCTGTCTATATGTAAGGATAGATAGCACACAAACACTGTCTCGCTCTCTGTCTATATGTAAGGATAGATAGCACACACACACTGTCTCGCTCTCTGTCTATATGTAAGGATAGATAGCACACAAACACTGTCTCGCTCTCTGTCTATATGTAAGGATAGATAGCACACAAACACTGTCTCGCTCTCTGTCTATATGTAAGGATAGATAGCACACAAACACTGTCTCGCTCTCTGTCTATATGTAAGGATAGATAGCACACAAACACTGTCTCGCTCTCTGTCTATATGTAAGGATAGATAGCACACAAACACTGTCTCGCTCTCTGTCTATATGTAAGGATAGATAGCACACAAACACTGTCTCGGTCTCTGTCTATATGTAAGGATAGATAGCACACAAACACTGTCTCGCTCTCTGTCTATATGTAAGGATAGATAGCACACAAACACTGTCTCGCTCTCTGTCTATATGTAAGGATAGATAGCACACAAACACTGTCTCGCTCTCTGTCTATATGTAAGGATAGATAGCACACAAACACTGTCTCGCTCTCTGTCTATATGTAAGGATAGATAGCACACAAACACTGTCTCGCGCTCTGTCTATATGTAAGGATAGATAGCACACAAACACTGTCTCGCTCTCTGTCTATATGTAAGGATAGATAGCACACAAACACTGTCTCGCGCTCTGTCTATATGTAAGGATAGATAGCACACAAACACTGTCTCGCTCTCTGTCTATATGTAAGGATAGATAGCACACAAACACTGTCTCGCGCTCTGTCTATATGTAAGGATAGATAGCACACAAACACTGTCTCGCTCTCTGTCTATATGTAAGGATAGATAGCACACAAACACTGTCTCGCTCTCTGTCTATATGTAAGGATAGATAGCACACAAACACTGTCTCGCGCTCTGTCTATATGTAAGGATAGATAGCACACAAACACTGTCTCGCTCTCTGTCTATATGTAAGGATAGATAGCACACAAACACTGTCTCGCGCTCTGTCTATATGTAAGGATAGATAGCACACAAACACTGTCTCGCTCTCTGTCTATATGTAGGATAGATAGCACACAAACACTGTCTCGCGCTCTGTCTATATGTAAGGATAGATAGCACACAAACACTGTCTCGCTCTCTGTCTATATGTAAGGATAGATAGCACACAAACACTGTCTCGCTCTCTGTCTATATGTAAGGATAGATAGCACACAAACACTGTCTCGCTCTCTGTCTATATGTAAGGATAGATAGCACACAAACACTGTCTCGCTCTCTGTCTATATGTAAGGATAGATAGCACACAAACACTGTCTCGCGCTCTGTATATATGTAAGGATAGATAGCACACAAACACTATTTTAGAACTATATTTCATTTATTTAGGGCCCATCTTTGCACCAACTGTAATACTATACTTATATAACACCACGGACATGTAAACAATATCAGTGATAACACATATCATTGACATGTATAACAATTGTGCAAAGTAATTCATAGATGACCAATATATGACATGAACATGCTTGTGCCAGACAAATGATACTAACATACCTGATATTAAGTTCTATGTGTAAATGTCATTTGATATTTATGACTACAGAAATGTTTTATATTACTCGAACGAGTATCAACTTCTTCCACCCACGCCTGATTAACGCACCTGTCGTCAATTATTATCAAAATACATTGACACACACACACACTTTACATATAATATACATCAATAAAATAACACATTAAAATACGTCTTTCAATCATTATGCATGAATTTAATGATGAAAAAATTGCACATATTTATGAGATGTTACTTGTACTCGTGTATACGTGTTGCCTCCATTGTCCCTATCCTACATCGCAGAGGGTGACTTCAGACAATAGTGTTCACCGCAACTCGAGAATTTGTTGTAAATGTTACCAAAGTAAAGTTGTATTGCATTTAAAAATTAGATCTCGAAAATTTATAAAAATATGCATACGATGATATATCAGAAATTGAGTGCTCTTCCTTTCTCGTGCAAGACATTTCGACTATGTAATTACTGCATACAAAATGAAGCAAGCATTAGTACATGTTGAATCATGACAACACCACGACAATACTTTTTCTCAATTGTTATCAACTATTTAAGTGAGCATGATCATATCAGGATATGAATGTATTATATTACATCAATCTAAGTCTCATGACCGTGATGATGCTTCTTTTATTTGTTCTAGTTGGATGCATTCATCATACAGTCCGTGCCTAGTTAACAGCAATCTAAAACCTAGCACATTTCGCATAATTGTTCTTTTCCGTTTTGTAGAAGTACTGTTTACTTAACTAATGTCTACACCGGCTTGGTGATTTTTTACGGATTTGTCATTTTGTAAGAAAATATATGAAAGCACATAATCTCTATTGGTAAAACATCATCACGTGAGAAGCCATAAACATTATATCAAACACCACTAGCAGTCACCAGTGTGGTAAATTAGCTGGATACAGTTAAAGGAAAATAACTAATAAAAACAAATACTGCCATTGTTACAGAATTATTAGCGGTAAGTGGCCGTCCATGAGTGGAAAACGGTTGTGATGATAAGTTCAATGTCCCTATCAAATAATGAATTGGTTTAGAAATTATTTTAGAGCGTTAAAATGTTAATAAATGCTTCGGCAGTGTAAACATTAAAATTGAACAGGTGGTTATGTCTTTCATATGTATCATCAACTTCAAAGCGTTTTATTGTCATGGAATTTTAATGGCTTTTGTAGACTTGTGTTTCTATAACAACCTTATTAACATAGTGTAATAAACATTTTAATCATAATGCTATGATGTTTGTTTTTAGTGGAGGCAGACTGACGTGCATTTGAAAGACTATGTGTGGTGGAGATAGACTGATGGCACTTGTAAGACTGTGTGTGGTGGAGATAGACTGATGTACACTTGTAAGACTGTGTGTGGTGGAGATAGACTGATGTACACTTGTAAGACTGTGTGTGGTGGAGATAGACTGATGTACACTTGTAAGACTGTGTGTGGTGGAGGCAGACTGATGAGCACTTGTAAGACTGTGTGTGGTGGAGGCAGACTGATGTACACTTGTAAGACTATGTGTGGTGGAGATAGACTGATGTACACTTGTAAGACTATGTGTGGTGGAGATAGACTGATGTGCACTTGTAAGACTGTGTGTGGTGGAGATAGACTGATGTACACTTGTAAGACTGTGCGTGGTGGAGGCAGACTGATGTGCACTTGTAAGACTGTGTGGTGGAGATAGACTGATGTACACTTGTAAGACTGTGTGGTGGAGATAGACTGATGTGCACTTGTAAGACTATGTGTGGTGGAGATACACTGATGTACACTTGTAAGACTGTGTGTGGTGGAGGCAGACTGATGTACACTTGTAAGACTGTGTGTGGTGGAGATAGACTGATGTACACTTGTAAGACTGTGTGTGGTGGAGATAGACTGATGTACACTTGTAAGACTGTGTGGTGGAGATAGACTGATGTGCACTTGTAAGACTATGTGTGGTGGAGATACACTGATGTGCACTTGTAAGACTGTGTGTGGTGGAGGCAGACTGATGTACACTTGTAAGACTGTGTGTGGTGGAGATAGACTGATGTACACTTGTAAGACTGTGTGGTGGTGGCAGACTGATGTACACTTGTAAGACTGTGTGTGGTGGAGGCAGACTGATGTACACTTGTAAGACTGTGTGTGGTGGAGATAGACTGATGTACACTTGTAAGACTGCGTGTGGTGGAGATAGACTGATGTACACTTGTAAGACTGTGTGTGGTGGAGATAGACTGACGTACACTTGTAAGACTGTGTGTGGTGGAGGCAGACTGATGTACACTTGTAAGACTGTGTGTGGTGGAGATACACTGATGTACACTTGTAAGACTGTGTGTGGTGGAGATACACTGATGTACACTTGTAAGACTGTGTGTGGTGGAGGCAGACTGATGTACACTTGTAAGACTGTGTGTGGTGGAGATAGACTGATGTACACTTGTAAGACTTTGTGGTGGAGATAGACTGATGTACACTTGTAAGACTGTGTGGTGGAGATAGACTGATGTGCACTTGTAAGACTATGTGTGGTGGAGATACACTGATGTGCACTTGTAAGACTGTGTGTGGTGGAGGCAGACTGATGTACACTTGTAAGACTGTGTGTGGTGGAGATAGACTGATGTACACTTGTAAGACTGTGTGGTGGTGGCAGACTGATGTACACTTGTAAGACTTTGTGTGGTGGAGGCAGACTGATGTACACTTGTAAGACTGTGTGTGGTGGAGATAGACTGATGTACACTTGTAAGACTGCGTGTGGTGGAGATAGACTGATGTACACTTGTAAGACTGTGTGTGGTGGAGATAGACTGATGTACACTTGTAAGACTGTGTGTGGTGGAGGCAGACTGATGTACACTTGTAAGACTGTGTGTGGTGGAGATACACTGATGTACACTTGTAAGACTGTGTGTGGTGGAGATACACTGATGTACACTTGTAAGACTGTGTGTGGTGGAGGCAGACTGATGTACACTTGTAAGACTGTGTGTGGTGGAGATACACTGATGTACACTTGTAAGACTTTGTGGTGGAGATAGACTGATGTACACTTGTAAGACTGTGTGTGGTGGAGATAGACTGATGTACACTTGTAAGACTGTGTGTGGTGGAGATACACTGATGTACACTTGTAAGACTGTGTGTGGTGGAGATACACTGATGTACACTTGTAAGACTGTGTGTGGTGGAGATACACTGATGTACACTTGTAAGACTGTGTGTGGTGGAGATAGACTGATGTACACTTGTAAGACTGTGTGTGGTGGAGATACACTGATGTACACTTGTAAGACTGTGTGTGGTGGAGGCAGACTGATGTACACTTGTAAGACTGTGTGTGGTGGAGATAGACTGATGTACACTTGTAAGACTGTGTGTGGTGGAGATAGACTGATGTACACTTGTAAGACTGTGTGGTGGAGATAGACTGATGTGCACTTGTAAGACTATGTGTGGTGGAGATACACTGATGTGCACTTGTAAGACTGTGTGTGGTGGAGGCAGACTGATGTACACTTGTAAGACTGTGTGTGGTGGAGATAGACTGATGTACACTTGTAAGACTGTGTGTGGTGGAGGCAGACTGATGTACACTTGTAAGACTGTGTGTGGTGGAGATACACTGATGTACACTTGTAAGACTGTGTGGTGGTGGCAGACTGATGTACACTTGTAAGACTGTGTGTGGTGGAGGCAGACTGATGTACACTTGTAAGACTGTGTGTGGTGGAGATAGACTGATGTACACTTGTAAGACTGCGTGTGGTGGAGATAGACTGATGTACACTTGTAAGACTGTGTGTGGTGGAGGCAGACTGATGTACACTTGTAAGACTGTGTGTGGTGGAGGCAGACTGATGTACACTTGTAAGACTGTGTGTGGTGGAGATACACTGATGTACACTTGTAAGACTGTGTGTGGTGGAGGCAGACTGATGTACACTTGTAAGACTGTGTGTGGTGGAGATACACTGATGTACACTTGTAAGACTTTGTGGTGGAGATAGACTGATGTACACTTGTAAGACTGTGTGTGGTGGAGATAGACTGATGTACACTTGTAAGACTGTGTGTGGTGGAGATACACTGATGTACACTTGTAAGACTGTGTGTGGTGGAGATACACTGATGTACACTTGTAAGACTGTGTGTGGTGGAGATACACTGATGTACACTTGTAAGACTGTGTGTGGTGGAGATACACTGATGTACACTTGTAAGACTGTGTGTGGTGGAGATACACTGATGTACACTTGTAAGACTGTGTGTGGTGGAGATACACTGATGTACACTTGTAAGACTGTGTGTGGTGGTGGCAGACTGATGTACACTTGTAAGACTGTGTGTGGTGGAGATAGACTGATGTACACTTGTAAGACTGTGTGTGGTGGAGATAGACTGATGTACACTTGTAAGACTGTGTGTGGTGGAGATACACTGATGTACACTTGTAAGACTGTGTGTGGTGGAGATACACTGATGTACACTTGTAAGACTGTGTGTGGTGGAGATACACTGATGTACACTTGTAAGACTGTGTGTGGTGGTGGCAGACTGATGTACACTTGTAAGACTGTGTGTGGTGGAGATACACTGATGTACACTTGTAAGACTGTGTGTGGTGGAGATACGCTGATGTACACTTGTAAGACTGTGTGGTGGAGATACACTGATGTACACTTGTAAGACTATGTGTGGTGGAGATACACTGATGTACACTTGTAAGACTGTGTGGTGGAGATAGACTGATGTGCACTTGTAAGACTGTGTGTGGTGGAGATAGACTGATGTACACTTGTAAGACTGTGTGTGGTGGAGATAGACTGATGTACACTTGTAAGACTGTGTGTGGTGGAGATACACTGATGTGCACTTGTAAGACTGTGTGTGGTGGAGATAGACTGATGTACACTTGTAAGACTGTGTGTGGTGGAGATACACTGATGTGCACTTGTAAGACTGTGTGTGGTGGAGATAGACTGATGTACACTTGTAAGACTGTGTGTGGTGGAGATACACTGATGTACACTTGTAAGACTGTGTGTGGTGGAGATACACTGATGTACACTTGTAAGACTGTGTGTGGTGGAGATACACTGATGTACACTTGTAAGACTGTGTGTGGTGGAGATAGACTGATGTACACTTGTAAGACTGTGTGTGTTGGAGATACACTGATGTACACTTGTAAGACTGTGTGTGGTGGAGGCAGACTGATGTACACTTGTAAGACTGTGTGTGGTGGAGGCAGACTGATGTACACTTGTAAGACTGTGTGTGGTGGAGGCAGACTGATGTACACTTGTAAGACTGTGTGTGGTGGAGGCAGACTGATGTACACTTGTAAGACTGTGTGTGGTGGAGGCAGACTGATGTACACTTGTAAGACTGTGTGTGGTGGAGGCAGACTGATGTGCACTTGTAAGACTGGTAAAGAATTGAAGTACAGTACAGCCTTTCCTGAGCAACACCTTGTGGGAGATCAACACTCTGTGGGTGATGCAATTTCCGCTGTTGTGGCGAGATTGTTGTTCTAGAGAGTTTGAAGTGGTGGACAATTTACTACAGATAAATGGATCAAGTTGTTAAAGAGAGGCTGTTGCTCAAGGGAGGGCCGCTATGTAGATGTTGCGCTGTGTACAATGAATATAGCGAAAGGTGAAGACAAAATGGCGTTTTCATGTGTCTTCTTTTGCAAATAAGTCAATCCACTTCTTAGATTAAAGTTCATATACCAAACAACACAGTTTGATCATTCGTTAAAATGCATAAAAAAACATGAAAGGAAGCTAGAAACATGAATGATTGAGGAAATAAATTGTAATAATTCATGATCTTATTCATTGTAAAATAAAATTGAGAGAACGGAAATAATATATGCGGTGAATGTGGTCATACCGTCGACTCAGGATGTGAATATTGTAGTCTACTGCTTAACACAATAAAGTAATTCATTAATTTACTTTCAGCTAGATAGCGAAAATCCACATGCGCTAAAGTTTTCACATAATTAAATCCAATCGACGAATTTCAATAAAACGTGTGTTTGAAGAACTTCTAAGGAATCAAACATGTCGATTTTATTGGAAGTGGTCTTCATAAATATGTTCAAATAACAATCAAATAAATAACGACATGCAATAAAATCTGTTCTTACGTATGTGTATACGAGTATGTTTTGTGTAATAGATGTTTTATGTCTCTTATAACTCTAGTTTAGGAATGTGTATACGAGTATGTTTTGTGTAATAGATGTTTTATGTCTCTTATAACTCTAGTTTATGTATGTGTATACGAGTATGTTTTGTGTAATAGATGTGTTATGTCTCTTATAACTCTAGTTTAGGTATGTGTATACGAGTATGTTTTGTGTAATAGATGTTTTATGTCTCTTATAACTCTAGTTTAGGAATGTGTATACGAGTATGTTTTGTGTAATAGATGTTTTATGTCTCTTATAACTCTAGTTTAGAGTGGCTTTTAACATTGTAAATTGTTTTCGTTGTGTGCATACATGTGTTATTTGTGCAAAGATGAGACGTTAATAAACTATAAAGTCTTAAAACTCGTCGTGTAACTGTTTTTTTATTTCATATGGGCGATAGCGCATGGTGACTGGACTCATGCACACTTTCTCCTCGTAGATGCTTGCCTCGAGTCTATGGGCGGTAGCGCGTGGTGACTGGACTCATGCACACTTTCTCCTCGTAGATGCTTGCCTCGAGTCTATGGGCGGTAGCGCGTGGTGACTGGACTCATGCACACTTTCTCCTCGTAGATGCTTGCCTCGAGTCTATGGGCTGTAGCGCGTGGTGACTGGACTCATTCACACTTTCTCCTCGTAGATGCTTGCCTCGAGTCTATGGGCTGTAGCGCGTGGTGACTGGACTCATGCACACTTTCTCCTCGTAGATGCTTGCCTCGAGTCTATGGGCGGTAGCGCGTGGTGACTGGACTCATGCACACTTTCTCCTTGTATATGCTTGCCTCGAGTCTATGGGCGGTAGCGCGTGGTGACTGGACTCATGCACACTTTCTCCTCGTAGATGCTTGTCTCGAGTCTATGGGCGGTAGTGCGTGGTGACTGGACTCATGCACACTTTCTCCTCGTAGATGCTTGTCTCGAGTCTATGGGCGGTAGCGCGTGGTGACTGGACTCATGCACACTTTCTCCTCGTAGATGCTTGTCTCGAGTCTATGGGCGGTAGCGCGTGGTGACTGGACTCATGCACACTTTCTCCTCGTAGATGCTTGTCTCGAGTCTATGGGCGGTAGCGCGTGGTGACTGGACTCATGCACACTTTCTCATCGTAGATGCTTGCCTCGAGTCTATGAGCGGTAGCGCGTGGTGACTGGACTCATGCACACTTTCTCCTCGTAGATGCTTGCCTCGAGTCTAGGTCACAAACAATAAACCAATCACAGTCGTTAATTATACTCTCCAAACATATCGACATTGTCTTACCAAGTCTGTCTTGACAAACAGCTTCTCTTCAACAACAGTATCAAATTTCCCATGGTAAAATACTTACTAATTTTCCTTTTCAAAGCTACCTCTCAACAACCGCCGAAATTTTAATTTCTTAAAAGGTTTTAGTCTTGAGAGCCGGCTATTTGTCTGACCTAGCTACGCGGCGAACACTTTTGGACTGCATAATGTTACCTTACATTTTATCCGTCATATCTTGTTCATCGTTCAAAATAAATAGTATCATATTGATGAATAATGTATCTTTACTTCTGTGTCATCAAGATGTACACATTGAAACATTCCTATATCGATATGTATAACAGATAAATAAATATTGCCACTCCATATTGGAGTTATAAGAGACTAAACATTGCACTCTTATATATCACACATAGTATAGTAATGAATGAGCTTAGTATTAACATATGATAGTAATTAACTTCTTTTATTTTCCTAAACATACTACGTAGAATATCTTTAAAAAAGGAAGTTGTTACTTAGAATATACACTATTGAAAATACATGACATAAACAATTCAAACAATCACACGAACAGATAATGATGTTTGTGTTTTAAACAAAAGATAGGATTTCACATAAGTCGTAAATGTACAATACCTATCTTGGACCTTGCGACCCAACTATCTGATTTATCATGCAATCAAATCTCACCTCGGCTGATAACATATATGTTTTTATTTTACCTTTTCAACGCTTAAAAAGTACGATTGTAAAATAGGTTGAAGCATTCGCATATTTTCTGTTCTTAGTTTATTTAAATGTCACCATTATTCAGCAAAACTTGATGCGCATGTTAAGGATTCTGATCCCAGAATACTCAAAGGATTTAATCAGGCATTGAAAACTCAAACCTTAATTCAATACTTTATATCTAAACAAACAATACATTAAGCGAATGAAGAAAGCTATCATGAGGCATTGTAACACCGCTTCTAGTACTCAATCTGTGTAACACCGCTTCTAGTAATCAATCTGTGTAACACCGCTTCTAGTACTCAATATGTGTAACACCACTTCTATTACTCAATCTGTGTAACACCGCTTCTAGTACTCAATATGTGTAACACCGCTGCTAGTACTCAATCTGTGTAACACCGCTTCTAGTACTATATCTGTATAACACCGCTTCTAGTACTCAATCTGTGTAACACCACTTCTAGTACTCAATCTGTGTAACACCGCTTCTAGTACTCAATCTGTGTAACACCGCTTCTAGTACTCAATCTGTGTAACACCACTTCTAGTACTCAATCTGTGTAACACCGCTTCTAGTACTCAATCTGTGTCAATCTTCTGTATACTGAGAAGCTACTGCTGACATATTGAATCGTGGCGTGGAAAGTTCGTGAGACTGGGGGCCTTTTCTCCTGTTATATTATCGACGTCGTCCAATTTGTATAAATACGGGTACTAGAGCCACCACATACAAGTGTCGTCTGTAAGTAATTTAGTCTTACAAATGTCTGACTTCAGATTTGACACAAGGGTAGGTAACAGAAGGAGGGTCAGATATCGTGTAATGTTTTGTCACTGATAATCTAACCAGATGGTGTTTTTTATTCAGAACATGCCAAATGTTAAGGGCGCACTGTCTATGACTTCTGGATCATGATAACGAAGTTGCGACTTTCTATATATGGTAAATCTTTTGATCTCATAAGAAGCGAGCTTACTGACTAGCAGACGACAATCAGATCAAATTTCATGTAATTGATTAATATGGTGCAGGACCGTTTTATCTACCCCGTGTCTTTTCGAGCAATGGAGATTGTCTCAAAAGATGAAATAAGACATTTCTAGCACGCACTAAACAAATAAAACTGAAAATGCTGCGTCATTCTACGCAGTCAAGTTAACCCGACAGTCATTAAACATATCGATATTTCTGATTGGTCGTACTGAATCGTATTCATAATATGTAAACAGATATAGCATGATAGGTTTGTTTGATATGATAATTATTTTATTCTGTCCTATTGTTTATTTCAGATACACATTTCATGTATTGACGAAAACTTTTGTTGACCCCAACAATATTTGCACCATAGTGACGAATAAATGGATAATGATGATTTTTATAATGATGGTTTGTTGTTGTTGCTACTGACGACGATGATGATAAAAAGTTGACGTTGTTGATGATAGAAACGGTGTTGATGGAGTTAATTATAATAATTAAGTTGTTGTTGTTGTTTTTAATGATAAACGGGTTTTAAAGATGATGATGATGATAATAATAAAATGATGTTTATGATGATGGTGAAGATAATGATAATAAAGTAAATGGAGAGCAATGGTACATTGAGAGAACTGTAAAGTTTGATGATGAAAATACAAGTATTCTCATAATGATCCACATTAATTTTATGATAATGATTATACTGTTTATACAGGTTGAAGATAATTTACAGCTTCTATATGGATCCAGATTGTGGTTTATAAACTTTGATGTATGTTTTGTGATTATACAGGCTTAGAAAAGTATGGGTCATTAAGTACGAACATTTTGTTATACGTTCTGTCCGACTTTATTGTGAAGATTTCAAATCTTCATCGCGTGTTATTTTAAAACTAAACCAATTTTTTAGTTGGATGATTCAGTCTTTGTTGGCTGAATGGTCGCATTTTGCGTGAATATTGTACCGTATTGCAGCACTTTGCGCTAGAAGTCGGATATTTTCACAAGCGTTCGCTAATTCGTTTGATATTAATCACAATCACGTATCGAGTTAGATTTAATCTCAGATAAAATCGCGCGTAGCCTCCATATGATAACTTAATAATGGTTTAATGATAAATTCATTAGATTTAAATCGAGTGATCATTCACGGAGAACCAAGCACACAATAGATCCCGCGCTGGTCAACAAACTTACGGACTATACTTATCAGGTGTAGAATCACTAAAGGTGCCAAGAAACCTAGATAACAATCACGATGACCATTGTCACTGACCGTTATTAACCTTTCTAATAATTCTATCTACATCAACCTATAATGTCCTTGGTAACTTGTTTGAGCCAGTACCGGGAATATTGACGCCAACTGATCAAACATGAAGCGGCATGGCACTGACAGCGGAATGGCACTGCCAGCGGAATGGTAAAATGACAGGAAAATATTCTACATGCATAAGCAAACGTATCATCGGACACTGCTCATAATGATTACAGTACATGTATGGCAATATGTAGATTGATGTGTATCTAGTATTAGGAGATACAATGCGAATATCAGTAAGAATGTACTTACGTCAGTTTTAAGAGCCATTTTCTGGAGTTCCGATGCGCTTAATGTGCAATTACAAGTTTGCGAAACAAAGTGTTTTAGCCATTTCATGTTTCTACTTGTATACCAACAACCTGTAATTATTGTACCATTATATGTTGATATTCGTTGTTTCTATGTTGTAAACATTAAGAAACAATAAACATCAAAATATGTAATTTGCTGTACAATCACGACAGAATGATGATAGTTTGCCATGAAAAGTCTGCAAACTAAAGATTAGGATTGTGTAACTCTGATACTAGTAGATGGTACTGTGAGTGTTTGGACTGTTTAGCGTATTTGTTTCTGGTCTAGATGGTACTGTGAGTGTTTGGACTGTTTAGCGTATTTGTTTCTGGTCTAGATGGTACTGTGAGTGTTTGGACTGTTTAGCGTATTTGTTTCTGGCCTAGATGGTACTATGAGTGTTTGGACTGTTTAGCGTATTTGTTTCTGGCCTAGATGGTACTGTGAGTGTTTGGACTGTTTAGCGTATTTGTTTCTGGCCTAGATGGTACTGTGAGTGTTTGGACTGTTTAGCGTATTTGTTTCTGGCCTAGATGGTACTGTGAGTGTTTGGACTGTTTAGCGTATTTGTTTCTGGCCTAGATGGTACTGTGAGTGTTTGGACTGTTTAGCGTATTTGTTTCTGGCCTAGACACACATCCAGCTCCTTGTTGTGTTGAGTGTTTGGACTGTTTAGCGTATTTGTTTCTGGCCTAGACACACATCCAGCTCCTTGTTGTGTTGAGTGTTTGGACTGTTTAGCGTATTTGTTTCTGGCCTAGATGGTACTGTGAGTGTTTGGACTGTTTAGCGTATTTGTTTCTGGCCTAGACACACATCCAGCTCCTTGTTGTGTTGAGTGTTTGGACTGTTTAGCGTATTTGTTTCTGGCCTAGATGGTACTGTGAGTGTTTGGACTGTTTAGCGTATTTGTTTCTGGCCTAGACACACATCCAGCTCCTTGTTGTGTTGACAACAATGAGAGATGAAAGGTTCATTAAGTTCTATGTAATAATAATGTTTTTATTTGACAGTAATAAATAGAATAAACACTAGTTTAACCTTTACATATGTAAATCAATATAAATTTATAAAATCATAGATAGCTGTAAGTGCTAATAACTGAAATATCGCTCATAAACATCCAACAGTGGGAGTACAGGACATTTTATACGTGCACAAATATACATGTATTTCATTCCGCATTGGACACTTTTTTTGAAGAAATACAACTGTAATATGATATTGTTTATGTCAATAATATTCAAATGATTCATTATTGATTTATATTACGATCAATTTGAGCCAAGTTATATGTACGTGAATTCGTATTTAACTCGGTCTTTTATATCCCAATTATTGGATTAAAATTGACATTTTAACAAAGAGACCCCTCTACCGGGATTATCTCGTGTGACCACAGTGATCCGGGTTTACTTTCTTCAGATACCAATCTACGTGACCTTTTCTGTATGCACGCAGTTTAAGGGTTCAGACCGGGCAATGAACAGTCGGACAGAGGGACCCATGAGTCAAAGAAAGGTAATCACCGATATGGTCAGAAAAAAGGAGTCAGTCGACTCTAAATCGCAGATATGCTCTCTCAATATTGAATTTAGTCCATATCAGTCACTATGTCGACAAATCAGACACCGCTGAGCATGGCGAAAGAATTAGTACATAAGTCTTCTACTTGCAGGGTGACCGGAATCAACAATTCCATGTTTCATTTTTTTTTACCATACATTAGTAAATTCCACCAGACCTGAAATTGGTGCTGCAGAACGGACCGGACATTGGTACAAACTACCGGTCCGGACATTGGTACGTAACACCGGACCGGACATTGGTACATAACACCGGACCGGACATTGGTACATAACACCGGACCGGACATTGGTACATAACACCGGACCGGACATTGGTACATAACACCGGACCGGACATTGGTACATAACACCGGACCGGACATTGGTACGTAACACCGGACCGGAAATTGCTTACAGAACAGTGGAGCGGACAATGGAACGTTACACCGGACTAGACATTGGAACGTTACACCGGACTAGACATAGGTACGTTACACCGGACTAGTCATTGGAACGTTACACCGGACTAGTCATTGGAACGTTACACCGGACTAGTCATTGGAACGTTACACCGGACTAGTCATTGGAACGTTACACCGGACTAGTCATTGGAACGTTACACCGGACTAGTCATTGGAACGTTACACCGGACTAGTCATTGGAACGTTACACAGGACTAGACATAGGTACGTTTCACCGGACTAGACATTGGAACGTTACACCGGACTAGACATATGTACGTTACACCGGACTAGACATTGGAACGTTACACCGGACTATACATTGGAACGTTATACCGGACTAGACATTGGAACGTTACACCGGACTAGACATTGGAACGTTACACCGGACTAGACATTGGAACTTTACCCCGGACTAGACATTGGAACGTTACACCGGACTAGACATAGGTACGTTACACCGGACTAGACATAGGTACGTTACACCGGACTAGACATTGGAACGTTACACCGGACTAGACATAGGTACGGTACACCGGACTAGACATAGGTACGGTACAGTGAACAAGAAATTCCCAAAAGTTGAATTGTGTAAACTTTACATTTGCATTGCACATCTTAGTTTATACAGAAGTACGCAAGTACACCTATTCTGTAAAATTGACAATTTACTGTCAGAAATATAAATATTATAAGGATTATATATGCGGTAGAAGTTACCCAGAGCTCAATAAAATATGATTCCTGTTTTGGGTTAAGATAATGATTTCGCAAACAAACGAAGTCAGACGGGCTAATATCTAATTGTTTAGATAAAACAAGCATTGTCGCGAATTCGTGTCGCGGAAACAGACAAATGCCTTTGACAGTTTGTATGCGGAGACCCGAACTATCATTCACAGTTATGTACAGAGATCGGCGGGTAGATCTGACCCGTATTTATTCTAGTAATTGGATATATTGCAATTAACTGAGTTGGCCTGAGTTGACCGTCCCAATGAACTCATCTGACCATTGACCAAGCTAATTGAATTAGGTCAATATTTAAATGTAATACAAACTAGGCACCGATATTTAAATTAAACCATCGTCAAACAATTTCGACGAAACATGTATAACGTTTGTTGTAAAACTGTACATTGTACTGTTAAATTTGTGTAATGAATCGTTGAACTTTAATTCCTCTGAATGAAGATAGAACTTTGAAATACTCGTTATTTGGACGGTAATTTACAAGTAATTATAAATTATTAATCAGGTTTATATACTACAGACTCGATAAGGAAGTAGATATGTAATACTAAACGCTTGCTATATGTAAACGGGACATAATACGCGAGGATTTGCGCAGATAGATAATGTATCTATGACTAACAGTTTATCATCAATAATGTCAAACCTAACAAAAACACAACGGTTCAGATAACATTTGTTTTAATATATTCGGCTACTAATATCTCATATTAAGTAACATTATGTATGTGACCGTGTGTTTCCATGGTGTTGCTTTTATGGCGTTGTCGTGGATTTTTAATAACATCGTTTCCATACTAATGGATTCTTTACATTAAAAAGTAGCAAAGCTATATTCTATAATATGATTCGCCATATACAATGTACATGTATCTAAAACAGTGGTGTGTTTAGATGGAAAGTTGGGTAAAATATAAATGATACGTAGAGGTCATGTTGCATACATTGTCTTGTGTCAAGGTTGTGTGGTATACATAACTATGTTTCAAGGTTGTATGGTAAACATGAATATGTGTCAAGAATATGTGGTATACATAGACTTGTATCAAGGATATGTGGTATACATAAATTTGTGTCAAGGATATGTGGTATACATAGATTTGTGTCAATGTCATGTAGTATACATAGACTTGTGTCAGGGATATATGGTAAACATAGACTTGTGTCAAGGATATGTGGTATTCATTGACTTGTGTCAAGGATATGTGGTATACATGGACTTGTGTCAAGAATGTGTGATTTACATGGACTTGTGTCAGGGTTATGTGGTATACATTGACTTGTGTCAGGGTTATGTGATGTACATATACTTTTGTCAATGTTATGTGGTATACATGGACTTGTGTCAGTGTTATGTGGTATACATGGACTTGTGTCAGGGTTATGTGGTATATATAGACTTGTGTCAGGGTTATGTGGTATACATGGACTTGTGTAAGGGTTATGTGGTAAACATAGACTTGTGTCAGTGTTATGTGGTATACATTGACTTGTGTCAGTGTAATGTGGTATACATAGACTTATGTCAGGGTCATGTGGTATACATAGACTTGTGTCAGTGTTATGTGGTATACATAGACTTATGTAAGGGTTATGTGGTACACATTGACTTGTGTCAGTGTAATGTGGTATATATTGACTTGTGTCAGTGTTATGTGGTATCCATAGACTTGTGTCAGTGTTATATGGTATACATAGGCTTGTGTCAGTGTTATGTGGTATACATAGACTTATGTCAGGGTCATGTGGTATACATAGACTTGTGTCAGTGTTATGTGGTATACTTAGACTTATGTCAGGGTTATGTATACATATACTTGTGTCAGTGTTATGTGGTATACATATACTTGTGTCAGTGTTATATGGTATACATTGACTTGTGTCAGTGTTATGTGGTCTACACAGACTTATGTCAGGGTCATGTGATATACATTGACTTGTGTCAGTGTTATGTGGTATACATTGACTTATGTCAGGGTTATGTGGTATACATTGACTTGTGTCAATGTTATGTGGTATACATTGACTTGTGTCAGTGTTATATGGTCTACACAGACTTATGTCAGGGTCATGTGATATACATTGACTTGTGTCAGTGTTATGTGGTATACATTGACTTATGTCAGTGTTATGTGGTATATATTGACTTGTGTCAGTGTTATATGGTATACATAGACTTGTGTCAGTGTTATGATGTATACATAGACTTATGTCAGGGTCATGTGGTATACATAGACTTGTGTCAGTGTTATGTGGTATACATAGACTTGTGTCAGTGTTATGTGGTATACATAGACTTATGTCAGGGTCATGTGGTATACATAGACTTGTGTCTGGGTCATGTGGTATACATTGACTTGTGTCAGTGTCATGTGGTATACATATACTTGTGTCAGTGTTATGTAGTATACATAGACTTGTGTCAGTGTTATATGGTATACATTGACTTGTGTCAGTGTTATGTGGTCTACACAGACTTATGTCAGGGTCATGTGATATACATTAACTTGTGTCAGTGTTATGTGGTATACATTGACTTATGTCAGGGTTATGTGGTATACATTGACTTGTGTCAATGTTATGTGGTATACATTTGTGGTAGAGCTTTTAAAATGATTTAAAAGTGTATTCAGCTGTAAATGTTAGAACACGTGACATTTTGTCGTCCACGATCATCTTTTGATATTGGGAACATTGTTTTAGAAACATTTACTTCTTGAAAATCTATGTAAATATTTGCTTGATATGAGATTATACTGTGATTCAGAAAACGGACTGGGTGACTAGTAAAACAGAGACGTGATTTTAGTTTAAGCATTTTATTATTTTTTTCATGTTGAAGGAAATTCAATTAACAATATTCTCAGTCAAACCAACATACACAAATGATGAATAAAAATGAAAACATGAAAAGAATAAAATACGACAAGAAATGAAAAACAAGAAAAAAATGAGATTCGTTTTTTTATATACAATTAGTTCTTCTATATCTGCAGAATCAAATGTTTGAAATACACAGTGAAATGTTTTAACAATATCTGGTTTAAATAGAATATAAGAATTTAACAGCAAATAACAGTTCTGCTAACTTAAACTAACGAATTTATCAAGAAAAAAAATGTACACATTACATGAGGAATTAACCAATCTTGATTAAACTTAAAACTACAATTCCTAACTCATTGAAATGAAAAATTGAAACATTTTACGGAAATAAAATGCTCTAAGAATATGTGACACTCGTAACTTTTGTTACATTATTCACAGAATGTTAACACATCCAATGACTTTATACATTTCATGCAAATATGATGAACAAATATTCTATCGTGGATTATATCCATCTAAACTGTTGAGCAGGATTTCAGATAATTAGTTTTCATGAATTTGCGGTAAATATTTCGCAAATTAGATAACAGACCTTGCTATGTTAATTGCACCTTTTTTTAGACGATTTCAACTAATGACTTAAAAAGTACAAATTAATTTATGAAGGAAATGTTTATAATATTGCCTCTAGTCATTCCGATTCTCTGAAATGCTGGTACAAATTAATTGATAGTGATTAAAACATGCTTTCTATGAAATTAGGATACATGTTTATGAATAGAATAATAAATAAAATAATTTGAAAAAGAATAAATGACCTGTTCACTGCGTAGTATATATTACGATGCGATGTGCTTGTTATCTTAAAACAAAACATGATTAATTTCTGACAGGTCAAATGAATGTATATCAACGAGATCTTACAACATTGAGACTAACAACGAGTATTCATTATGTCTCTCTAAAACAGTCAACTGTTTAATCAATTCTATGAATGTATGTTATCAATTAACTAAAACCTAAAACATTATATGACACACGTGTTGTCATATTTTCAAACCCACTCTTCAAACAGTCATACAGAAAATGTATTATATTCATTGGGAAACCAGTTATGTTCATGTAAAGAGCGAGACAAGCTTTTGCGTCGAATTTTATGATTGGACGACTTGTCCTACTGATTGTTTGAACATGCTTATCTCGTTGTATATTTAAACCAATAGCAATGCGCCCAGATTTTAAACTGACATGAAATTGAATATTAAAACGCAGTTAAATTTGATTTAAAGGTAGCACGTAAAATGTCCGATCTAAAAGGTGGCTAGTTAGACAACGATGCATCCACCACGTGACCTGCGGTTTGTGACTACTTACCGAGTGTAAAGTTCAACCGGGAGAGAAAAAAATGTATCACAGAAAAAATAAAATACGTGCATAGTAAATATCTGCATCCAAAGATCAACAATTTTTCAGAGCAAACAATTGTTCATAACTCACTTTTTATAACAAAAGCGGAATCATAGTGCATGCCTTAATAGCCATTTCAAATAGACGAGTACTATGTTTCCGTACAGAAAAGTTAGGATATAGAACTGAAGAAATGATTAACAAATGTGAACACACTACAAGCATTTGAATCTTCTCCAACTGAAACCGGAAGAAAAAAACAATCGGGAACGTTATTTTTGTAATCGATTTGAATTACTTAGAACATGAAAATATGAGAACAGTTAGCTAATGATAAATGGCAACGATTGTATAATTATAGGATACATAAAGGAGCGAAAACATGAGATCGTCTTGAAACTGATTGTCCTCAAAATTCACGAGGACACGAACACACCCAATACTGACAAGTTCATAATTGTTCGTCCGCAATGAGTAGCCGGAAGTTATAACCGGAAGTCCACTCAAATTGGCGCATACCACGACAATTTCATATGTCAGGATATATTATATCAAGATTTTAAAATATTTTTTATATCCATGACAAAAGTTACAAACTTTTCTCGTCTGCACTAAATGATCGTCTGCATGAAATGTTCAGCATGTAAACGATTGTCACATTTCAAATCACAGCGAGTCAGTCAAAAGTTCGTCCATTTTGGCAGTTGTTCAAAAGTTCAAATCTAACAAGAAACTTGATAAAACTTGAAGATAATTGTGAAACCAACGTGTCGTGTTCTGATTGTATACTGCCTACACTGTTTTATTACAACGCAATTAACATGATAATTTTCATCAATGTTCCATATACTCACTGATGGACACCCTTCCCTGCATCATGCCCGGGGAACACGGGGATATGACCTCAGAGGCAACAAACTCGTCTAGAAGATCGAGTTCTGGTAAAGGGTCGGTGTCTTGTGGCGAGAAAGGTCGGCATTCTGACTTGATATCATTGGTGAATGGATACATTAGGACCTCTTCAAATGGGTCTCCAAAGGACCCATTGACATCATAGCACTGTAATATATCTGGCTGCACCGTGTTAGACTGGGTGACTGTGCATGAAGCGAGTGGCTGGTACTCGGATTTAATTCCGTTGGCGTCGTTCATCTGTAGCACCGAGGTTTCATCAATGGGTGATGGAGATCTATAACTTTGTTGGATCTCCTGTGGGGATGGAGGGCTCCATGTCTCCTGTGGGGGCGGAGGGCTCCATGTCATGGTGGTAAACTCGTCATTCCTCATCGTCTGGGTTGTGACACCCGACCCTGCGGTACACGTGTGCTCTGTCAGCACCCGGTAAAGCATATCTCGCTCTTTTTTCAACTGCTCGACTTCCCGAGCGAGCTGTTGTGACTTCTTTTGTTCCTCAATATACTCCTGTAAATAATTAAATACATTATAAGATAATGTATATTATTTTAGAATTAAACGTTTGATGAATTATAACCTTGGCATTAATGACAGTTTGTAAAAATTTACACCGACAGTTAAGCGTGAAAACAGTGAACTAAACAGGTCAGTGTAATACACGTCAATACTTTGATGGATGACTTATCAAAAATAAATTCAAGTTGGACATGTGAAGCCTTGTGGTGAGACTAGTGTGGTCGGTGATATAACCTCGTGGTTGAAATGGGAGACGTTTCTGGCCTTGTAGGCGCACAAGGCGTTAATATCTTCACGAAAATCAATCAAATGGTGTTATTAAGACATTTAGAGTTTAGGACAATATCAGCAAAATTTACGCAGTTAATTTCAAACGCATTAAAATCAGCGTCCAAAATATTAGAACATCCTTAAAAATTGATTGTTTTTTTAATTTTGGCTTTTCTGGAAAAAATTGTTTATGTTATTTACCGCGTAAAGGGTATATACATAACATGTAAGAATAATAAATCGAATATTGTATGAATAGCCTTAATTGTCCTTGTTCTTTATTAGAATATTTTAAAAGTTTATTGATGCATTATTTGATAACATTGTTGATCTACTTAAACTAAAATGTATTACACTCATATATTGGACAGTGTAATACATTTATATAATATATACTCAGTACATTTAATAACGCACGACATGAGATTTCTAAATTTTCATTGACTGACTTTTAGGATACAAGAAAATAATTTGACGCGATATTAATGCATGTGTACACTACACGTATGCTAAATTTCATTACAATCAACAAGTATTTTCATCAAAAATGAGTTTCAAAAGTAATAAAATGAATTTTAGTGAAGTATGGTTGGAAAAAAAGTGTGCGTTTTTAAATGTACTCAGTATATTTTGTGTATTTCAGTGCGGACATACACACATTGTGTGCTAAGCGCAGAACTATTATTACTTAGTCTGGGTAGAGAATTGATTACAACAGTTTGGTCCAAATCCCTAGATGTATAAATATACGTGAATTTACTTACAATACTCAGTATATCGTTCATTTTCTTCTTCTTAATTCTGCAACGTTCTGCTGCACGACGATTCTGTTCTTTTCTTCGACTCTTCTTTTCCATCTCAGCTTCTGTTAACTCCTGAACATGAGCATAAAAAATATGTTTAGAACGGAATAAACGCTGGTTTTTGACATCTCAAAGCAATATATTGAGACAACAACTTCCAATAAGAAAACGAACGCTTTGTTTCACTTCCGGTTGTCGGTAGATGAGTTTCCGGTTCGCCGGAATTGATAGAGCAGACGGAAAGTATTGAACTATTTCTTTGTTTCAGTGGCAAAGCGGGCTTCCACATTCTGACATATTCAATATAAAACAGCTACATAGTCAATGGAATATTTAAAACAGGTGGTGGAACTGTTTACTACAGTCAAACAAACAATGGCGCCACGCGGAACCGCCCAGTAACTACTGCACTTTTTGTGAAATAGCGGCAAAGAAAATCAATCGGGATTATCTACCTTAAACAAAAGATACATTGTCCTATGTCTGACTTTCTTATATAGAATGTTAAAAACATTGTCACATACAAGTTTTTCAATAGATATATCAATGTACTTATAGTTTTCATGGTCTTAAAACATATGATGTGTCAGTAACAGTTACACGACCATACCATTATATACAATGTATCTATATATGTTAACGTTTATAAACGAAGGAAAATCGTATTTTCAGAACAGAAGAGTTATCAGTATAATGGAGAACAAACTTGTAAATCTCGAGCTGTAGTCACGTGACGAACACACCAGTTGCATATAATTGGTGACATTAATAAAAATAAAATAAAAAAAATAATGGTCATATTAATTATCACTAAATATAAATAATATGTAAAAAAAGCAACACCTAAAGACATCCTTAATGATGACATGAATTGATGAAACTGACTCATATGTGGGGGATTCTTCCTTTCTGAATTTTCGTGCCCTTTTCCCCATTTTTAACACATATTTACAAACAAAAACTATAATAAATTGATCTAACGACAAACCCAAGTGTTGTGGGTTGGAATAGCATAACATGCTTCAGGATGGCTAAGTGCAACATAAACAACAGAAATATATCAGGTCATTTATATATAACGATTATCCAGTACTCACCCTCTTAACAGGCAATTTCTTCGCCTCATATTCCACCTCCCCCTGACCACTCATATGTCTACGGTGTAAGATGGTCAACTGTAGTTCCTGTTTGATGAGTGGTGTCATACTATTGGTAGCGGTGGCCTGCTGGCAGGCTTCTTGTAGCTTCGGATCGAGAGTTAAATCTTCCATCTGAAAATACAATAAATCCTCTATAAGATCACCGCATTAGAATCATAATGTTTTTCTAATTGTCGTTGGCGCAGCTTAGTGTAGGACAACCACAAACATAAGTACGTTAAAGTCTGAAAACCGCAAAGTGAGCAGTCAATCTAATCGTCTAACACATGTATGTATATCATTACATTGAAACTGTCGCATATAGCTGTTATAAATCTCGTCAAATTGTTGTATATAATACAGGTTGATAAACTGATGTGGTTTAAATCAAACTGAATGTTATGGTCAGTTCCGTTCTTTTCTGTTCTTGAAAACATAAAACATAACAAGCCTTTAAAGTGGAAAGAAAAACGGATCTATTCAAAGCTGTTCAATCTCAAGATACTTTGACAATATTTAACTTATTATTGCAACATCTGTCTGAACTAGTAAGGTATTAATAAAAATACTTTTTTTATTACGAAATAATTCATATGAAAAGACTCCTATATTTAATGTAGAAATGATTTTGAAATACAGTTTTATTTGCATGTATTGAATTAAAAACACCAGTTATATTAATACGTTGTTTACATTAAGCTTAAGTAAATTTTAATTCACTGCAATAGGTTATGTCCATCTAATAAATCGAAATTTATCACAAAGTATTTTACTTAATTTCCTCAATAAATTTAATTGATTTAGAATTATTATTGTAAATGCTCACTTGAAAACAAATTCACTGGTACTATCCACAGATATTAAATTACTCAAAATGAATTGTCGGATAAATAAGAAGCAACTGTAGTGTCCGGTGTACGATTGTAAACTGACGAGCTCATTCACATTATATATCCTTAAATACTATCGCGGTTGTACTAGTATATTGGAAAACTATATTACTATAAACAATAAATACTCCACCATTCTCGGGTCTTTGAACCTGTATGCGGTACACTCTCTATACAATATTAGTTGTTACTTGAATGTTACCCAATAATAACAGTGATTGCAATTCAGGATTGACCAACTTACGTGAGGCGAATGACCGCCAGATCGTAATGGTCATGCCACATTGAGCTAGTGGACAATGTAATACAAGTGGACAGTGGCCGAATTAGTTGTTTTCTGCAAAATAAGGGAAAGAGTTTCATTCGCGTTCGTAATATAAATTTTTGAATTTTAGATCATTCAACTCGCAAAATACCACAATTAAGGATCGCCACAGCCTGTTTATTTACAACTTCAAAAAGCGTTTGAATGCAACAATATCATGACTTCAGAAAAACGACTGAACGACGCAAAAATACATAAAATAATAACAATATAAATAAGAGCATCACAAGCACTTTATCTCAAAAATCCATCTAGTTATTTTGTTACTGTTTGTTTTAAACGGACAAATAAAGCCAATTAAAATATTTCCGTTCCAAATCAATATAATAATTGATCAAATAGTTTAGCTTAGAACGTTTGTTGCAATAAAGCCTGCACATACACAACAGTGTGATCATGAGAGGAATTCCCCTCAGTACTTTATTTCGCAGGCTTTTTACGGTTATGCGTATTTCGTAAATATCTCTTAGAAATAGTTATTAGACATATACAATTTAAATGCATCTAGAATTGTTTTCCTGCAAAAATAAACCATGCCAAAAGCATTAACAACTCTAGTGCTGGGAAGCAATTTCAAATGAGTTTATGGTCTATAAACACTTGTTGACTATGATGCACTGCTATAATACCTTGTTTTACGAGTTTTGTCGGCTGCGAACGAAATTGTTCATCATTTTAATGGTAATATTATAACATGATAAATATGTCAAGTTCGACAGTTCATTTGTTCAATATGATTTGAACATGTACTATTTTATTGTGCGTACACGTTTACCTGATATGATATAAAATCGTGAATAATATATACGTTTAATATTAGTTTATAGGCTAATAAACTAATATTATATACCGGCGCCATGAGATGTTGGTTGTCTAAGGATAAAATCACGATGAAACGGGTAGGATACAGATTATCTGCCAATTATTGACATATATTGAAATGACCATACTTGCCTAGATCATGGAAATAAATTCATTGTCTACGCGTGTTATACATTTGTTTTAAAAGCAAGAAAAATGGCGACCTACTTGATATGAAAATTTGAACTATCGGTTAAAGATACAACAAGCACAGGTGTGTTGATTAATACAACATCGGTCATT
The DNA here is from genome assembly GCA_032209605.1 of Mactromeris polynyma. Taxonomy (NCBI): domain Eukaryota; kingdom Metazoa; phylum Mollusca; class Bivalvia; order Venerida; family Mactridae; genus Mactromeris; species Mactromeris polynyma. The sequence continues at coordinate 22,430,688 of JASFXZ010000002.1, forward strand.
ACAATGACTTAAATACGGCAACATAGGGAACTGTCGACAGAGAACGACCCGAGACAACAGAAACATCATTGATAAGCAAGTTACAAATATATTTTTCTTTCATTCTAATCACAGGTGTTCGGTGCATGATTAGAACCGAAACAAAATTTGTGACTAATAGTAATAAAATTAATGGGATTATAATTTACAAATATTTTAGTACCTAGACACGCGCTGAGCTTCTGTGATTATGTTCTTATCTCTTTAACATTTTGAAGCGGATTCATAGACAAATATGTGGCGAAATCGCGAAATATAATATTACATTTCGAGAGTGATCGTTTTATTCACACAGACAATATTATGTATATACGTCAAACTAAACGTAGATCTCGTATTCACAGATGTTTACTTCTATCAGTGCATGAAAAATGAGTGGAGAAAAGTCAATATCATTTTAGCAAACAAGTGGTCCCCTATTCGACCGCATAATCAATAAAATAACCAGTGACTGTAATACAGTCCAAAAGTATTTGAACACACCAGGGGCCTAAGTAATCAAATTGAGTTTGACCATTCTCTAAATCCAAACATCTGATGATTTTTTTTCTATAGTCTAAAATTGACCAATCGTAAGTCTGCATTTCTTGGACGTGTCTCCAATTTCAGTTGTAAAACTTTCGGGTCTTGAACTCAATGTGGGACAACATTTGATATTAAATTGAAGTTTTTAATCCCTGATAAAATGCAATAAGTTAGGAAACCAAGATAACTGACCGCACAAATGACTCTCACTTATCAAATTGTCTGCTCTACGTAGTCGCTTGAAATACAGATATAATACTGTTCACACATAAAGCGATCATTTACGGAATTCAAACATAGGTTGCCACTTAAATCAAAATACTTGCGGTATAAGACTCCTGGCCAACATTCCTCCTGTTACCGCAGGAATTGCTTTCAGGTGGGGGCTAGAAAGTGATCATTAATACTGACGATGCACTGTTTTGTTAGTATATGTGAACTACTTATTGTATGCATAAATTATAACTATAAATACTTTCGCTTTCAACTATCTTTAAACTGAATTACATTACAATTGATACGGTGAAACACAGTAGATAAATCTATATACATTAAGGTTGTGTTTTATCACCGATCACAATTCTCAGTAAATACATTTTACTGACTAAGATTTCTCGGAAGAGCTGATATGCGCATTTGTATTATTACATGTATAATGCATTTAGTTCCTAATTAAATAACTAGCCGAAGAATCTGGCAAAGAAAATAATTAAATGTATTTTTTCTTTCGCGAAGTCAGTAAGTAGTTGATCAACTTTGTCTGGTTATTTCCCCAGTCTGGAAGTCCCCCACTGCCAAATTTATTATAATCATTTAAAGGAATCCGAAGCAGTGAGTAGCCGAAATCTCCTTTTACAAGAACTGACTTCAAATGGATACGATTCCAAGCCGTTTTCCCCGCGCTGGAGACAATTTAAGCAGACGATATTGTATATCGATTTGTTGACAAACGTATTGCGCAATATCTGCGAACAGATGACCTAAATTGGAAGTTTGATCAGCTGTTTACCAAAACAGATACACGTGTCGTTTGCGATTTACTAAACTTATGTGCAACAGAAAAAGGAAAATATCTGTGTAGGTAACTTCGTTATTTATCTTGACCTAAACCCAGACATGTAGACCTTAATACCAACCTTCAAGTTCATGAAAACATTCAAACAAAGAGAGGTTTGTGAAGGGTAATATCGTCCGACGAACGAAATGCTCGTCCGATAATACAAACCGCAAAACCACAAACGGGAGATGTGTAATTGGGGGCACGGTAACCATGGTTATGTACGTGCGTTAGTAAATTTTTCACTCTATAAAAATGATCAACGGAAAATGAATTATATCTTACCATTCAATGCAAATATAAAATATCAATAGGACATTAGCAAGTAAGAAGCATGCATTTTGTTACACATCCTAATCTCACTATTGTTTCATCAAGAATGTATTTTTTTTGGATAATAATGTTATAAAACATTTATAAAAGTCAGCAAATAAATCTGATGACCTTAGCTATCATTAGCCTGAAAACTCACGGATGAACACCGCAGACGAAATCTCTGCCAAAAAGTGAGTCACGCATCTCTCACCCTGGCAAATTCTGAAGAAAGAATAAAAAAACGCGCTAACAGTTTCGCACGGGTAACTTACGTTTGCATCCAATATTCCAATATATTTATTTATTCCGCAACATGAAATATTTATTCAATAAACAATGATATTACAGTCATCTGACGCATTTATAAACTCATAACAATGTATGCACTCGTTCATTACTTCGTAACTTCTGCAACACTGTCAGTCAATAGTCAACCGAATTCAATTTTATACATAATAGTGTACTAAGTTTAAAATCCAAAAACAAAACCAGCGTGCGTTTGTTGTCAGTTCATTTTGATTTAATTTGATATTTATCATGTCATTACATGTTATAATGAATCCATATGACCGATAGAGCGAGCGAGCGAGCTTCATAAAGTAGGCGGAGTGATACAATACATGCATATTCATGAACCAATTAGATCACAGTTTACATTCAGGCGCTTGGCCAACATTGAAATACAGATTCTGACTGGCTGAAGTAGGGTCTATTATTACTTAAGAGACATAGAAACAGTAGGTATAATCTGCACGAATGATGTAGGTATTGATAAAGTTGTATGACACATACGTTAGAGTGAAAATTCACCGCACTACTTTTACAACAATAACGTTGCTCTATATTTTAATCGCGCGACTGTCTCATATATACATATTGTTCAAAAGGTTTCAATGTTTCAAAACAGACGTGCTTCGAAGTTTCAATAGAACAGACAGATTCAAGTACATCCTTTGTTCAAATACGTCTGAACTAGTGCGATAAAGAATCTAGGTAAACTTAAACTTATTCTACTGCGCAGTTAATTTTTCAGACTTAAAAGCGCGACGTTTTTATGGAAAACAGACCGTCCAATAAAATACTTGAGCTAATCGAGTTTTAACCAGCGAGGTCAAATAACGCAAGAGTCCTTAGTAACAGGAAAACGCGGGAGAAGCTGCATGCTTACCAGAAGAATCTGATTAGTGTTGCCATGCTCCCGTTTGAATATCGTTAACGCGCGCGTGCATTCTTTGCAGACGACTTTTTCCACTAACCATTCTGCATGTGAACAAATCAATTACTAAAAATACCGGAGTTAAGTGGTAATTGGGTATTTATAAAACCAGATTAATTGAAAGTAAGGTGTTAATATTCGCCATATACATAAAACTAAAGACTTGACAAATTGGTAGCAGACGGTAACGTGCAAATTCATGTTTCAGAACCATGACGTCATCGCTATTTTTAACTCTCCTGGTTGTATATGGGTCTTTCCCCTGCTATCGTCTGTTTCTAAAATATGTGTCATGGATACAATGATTCGCTCGGTTGCTTCGCAGACTGAAAATGTCCAAAGGCGCTTAATCAAATCACCAAACCTGTCGCAAGGTTGTATATACTATAGTCATTAAGTTATAAGCGACATCTTTAATAAACCGCAGATGAGTCACAAACTTCAACACTCCACACCGATACTAATTTGCAGACAACGGTAATTCACCATTTAGCAACCCCAGGGAGTATAATTCGTTCAAATACCGCCTGTAGTAAGGTTTGATAAAAGGAGCAATGAACATGTGATTGATTTGTACGATTGATTATAATTGCTGGGAGCACAACGTGCTGTAACTTACACTAGATGTTAGGGAACTTGGAAATCTCCAGGGGAATACGTTCAAACAGAAAACATTACGCTGCAAATGTACGATGGTGTTATTGTGACGGGAGAATTTTCTTTGTACTTAAATTTCAGTAATTTATTACACTTGCTTTGTGATTCAACTGTACATTGTTTTTATAACACAATTACCGAATGTTTGAGGGCAAAATGCTGTAGTTACACTTGACTACGGCCTGGTAACAAGTGCATCTCTGTCTAGCAACTTGTCAAGTGTTTTTTGGACGGACACCAAATTTACTCACGCAGTTGTCTTACTGCTATGATTTTTACACTTCCATCGACACAGATTTCAACGCCAGCATGTAATATTTAGCTACTCATATCTGTTTTGTTTCGTTTATTTTCAGGTTAATTATTTTGTGGTTAATGTTTTATGAATAAATTATTAAGATCTTAACACCAGACTACTGAGCGTGGGTCATGATTGAGCAGATAGGGAAACTCATGACATAAATTCACCTGGGTTTAAATCCGTCTGGAAGAAATGTATATATATAGATCTATTGCAACATAGATAGATACATGTCAAAATATCCAGGACATGTTTAAGTATATACACAAAGCAAAATAAACTTGAAAATCAACACTGAATCACCTAGCGTAAAATCTACAATTAATTATTCTCGTCTGCTCAAGGCCAAACGACCTGACCCCTAGAAAATCGGGGTCAGGAAGAAACTGCGCAACAGTTACCGTGCTTTAAGGTCAATTATTGTTTTAGATACATTGTACAGATCGATAAAACCCAGACAGGATATAAATGAGGTTATAGTATGATTATTACGTTGTTCTACTAAATAACTGCTTATTAACAATGTGTTGTATTTATTTAAAGTATTATTATAACTACATTATATCTCATTGGCCACGTGTATACTGAAGCCAATGTTAACATATTCGAATTCAAGTAGTAAATAAACTGAAAAAAATAAATGGTAGAAAGAATATAAAGATGAAGCTTTGAGGTTTATACCTATCTTTATATTCCATCAACCGAGTACAAAAACGACCAAACTTTACTTTTGCATCGCATTTTACGATAGTTTGTTCTGAAACGACAGTCAAACTCATTTAAAAATACATCGGGTAAGTATTGTATGTGGATTTTGCATTTTGATTTTTTCCGGAAAACAGACGTAGATAATGATTCATACTACCCGTCACAGTACGGGTGATTTATCTACAACATAAACGTCAACGACTCGTATAAAACGGCACAATTTAATAATTAAACAAAAATATAAAACTTGTTAAGTACTTTAACTACTTGTTAATTGATGGCGTTTATTTTAGAATTTAACTGTTTCTATTGAATAATTAATTACTTTCACTATACTCAGTACATATGACAACATGGATTATCCTGTGTCTCGGTAGTAACAGACACTTTATTACTGAACTTTTTAACCATTTATGTTATATTTCTTCTTTTTTATCATGATATTCGAACATATACATGTATTGAAAATTTGGTCAAGCCCTTCCATTAAGTTAAATAAAAGTTATCAACTTATTTAAAGCACACTAAATTATATATATTGTTATCTATTATTATTTATTTCTGATAAAAGTCACATTTTGTTCTTACCTTATTGGTTTGTTAACCTTTTTTAAAAATAATTTTGAACCGGTTGACATCGAGTTGTGAAATACGAACGGATACGATCGTTGTGTATGTCCTTAAGCATGTCATAGCCACGCGCCATAAACAGTAAATACGCGCATGCGCTCTGAATAATTCGATCATTATCTTACTGCGCATATAGTAAGGCCTTCCTTATATGGACACTATGCGTGTAATACTAATCTATATTTTGATTTCATGATTTAAATAAACTCCCATAACCTTGAGACGGTTTTATAAACTGCGTTGTAACATTGACCCGACAAGTGTTGGTAAAAAATACAATAAGTTAAGTTAATAATGTTTTTAAACATTAAACAATAATGAGTCATTCTGAATTGAACACCTGAACGCGGTCTGTCGAATAACGTTGTAATTAATTGAAAATATTATCATAATATATGTGTATTACTTTATTTAAATCCAAACACACCTTTTAATTACTGGAGCTATGAAACTGCCATGGACCAAGTCACGTGTCACAATAATAATGTAACACTTTATCTAATTATTTTAATTTGTTCAGTAACAGTTCATTCCGTTTTAATCAGCGCTAAATAATCAAATCTTAAAGTTCAGAAGAACCGATTATGCGGATTGAAACTTCTGACGGATCACAAAAGAAACAGGTGACAATGATTGCGCATTGTTCAGTGATTTTTATCTGAATAAAACAGTACTTTCTACGTACATCGTACAATTAAGTTTGCTCTAAAAATATTTTTATAAACAAATAAAACTGATTGCGTGATAGCAAATACATAATGTGGCCTTGTATGCAAAAAAATGTAAAACTAAAATAATATATAAATAGTATGGTGGAGAATAAGGTGTCGATATTAAGAAGACGATAATGACGTTGTGGGTTTGTGTTTTTGAAAACGTTGAGGAGATGATGTAAGATTATTATTTAGAATTTTTAAACTGACATGAAAATACGACACACTTGTTGGGCGTTGTCCGTTTTAGATAGAGATGACTAAAAGTAATCATATTTGGCAATGCGCCATTGTAATCCATGATTAGTCATATTTGGGGACAAAAAGGGGATCCACAACCACAGACTACAACATAATGTGTCTGTCGCCTCTAACACACTAAGTCATGAATTGAGTCAGATGTAAAGGGTTGTTACTGGTCTGTCTGATACTGCAATGTTTGTGACTGCCAATATACAAATCGTGTGTTTTAATTCTGCAGTTTTAGTTAGCAGAAGCAGAACTAAAGCGAATATCCTTCATATTGAAATCAAAATCCCATTCAAGTGAAAAAAACATCCAAATGTATATGTTGACGGTGTTTGTTGCGGTTTTCGTGCGAACGACAGAAGCCATCAGTGTAACACAATCAGACCTAGATAACAGACATATGAAATACTACTTTCATCTATTTATCATAGCTGTCACTGTCTATACATTAATTGTTCAACATCTATCCACAAACTCATTTACAACATTGATCTACCTTTAACCAGGATATAGCGTATACCTGATACCACAGTGTAGATCGTTTAGATTTCAGAACAAGGGATCGAATTCCGAAACAATCTAACTGGTTTCCAAACGATTGAAGTATTGTTTAACTTCAAATAACGTAATAGATAGAGTCAATATATGTTAATGATCATCTCTTAAATAACCATTTGTTTTAGTAATCAGTTTTCCGTCATCCGACATTAAAATCTTATATATATTTTTTCAATTAATTCGCAATTTAAAATACGCCTATATCTATACAATGGTAATGAACATTAACCACCACCCATCACTTGCGAAGTACGGACTGTTGTTTTAAGATGGTAGATAACATATTTAAACAGTCATTGTCTTATGATCGTTGAAGTTATGTTTATGCTTGTCGTCTGCTTCTTCAGGAAACCACGGCTTCTGCGTGCAAATGTTTGCTTTGACACTGACAATGATCATAATACGTGTACATACATATAGTTTTAGTTGCATGTACATTTGTATTTAACTTTGAAGTTCAAATATTTTTGTTTTTTCTTGTTACAGAAAGCGTGATTTTTTTAATGACTTATTTCATCACAGTATGAAACATAGACAAATAAACTTCTCCGAAACATAGTTTTAGCGGGAGGTGGGTGGGTTAGTTTCATTCCGTTTATCTTATTTCACTCACAGTAGCTTTGATCGTTAATTATTGCCTGGTCACACAGATTTCGTTGCTATGAATACTGACAACGTCACAAACGTAAATAAACTGTTCATGTTTTATTCTCAGGTACATCAGACTACATGTATATAAATATAGTAGTATTTATTGAACTTCTGATAAATCTATGTTGAATAACTTGCAATTGGTTCTACAGTTATTTAAAAAAATGACGAGTGTTTATATATAATACCGAAACTATATACTAGGAAGGATTTTCACGTACATTTAAACACGCGTCATACACGATATTTTTACCTTTATCTTTATAAACTTCCTTTATTATATGTTTTTTTTCCGTAACCGAATTTTTAAATAGGTAACTCTATAAATACACACATGCTGTAACAACAGTTAATTTAGTTACGTTTGAGTATGTGAATTTTTGTATTCAAATGTGTTACAGAAAATTATGTAATGACCACACTGTTTATTTTATTTATTACGTCCATATTGAAATAGTGACATTAATATAAAATAGCCTTTAATTTGGTCAATAATTAAATCTATACAGCGATTATAAAACAAAAACAAAAACTACAATCACAATGACAGAAACCTGAAATACACTCCCCGTAAATTATAAAACGAGACAGAATCTCGTTGTCGTCGTACGCAATACGTCTTCAAGAAAAAAAAGTTATTTTTGAAAAAAACCAACATGTGAACATAATTAGGACGAACTCCAATTGTGGTAAATTATAGCATTTGTAATAAAATTAAGGATTGTTAGAAGAACCGATCCCTAGTTATGAAACAACTCATTCTCGGGGAAGGGTGTATTAATTTCTGTTATTGAATAACTGTAATGTCAAGATTGTGAAACATTGAATCTGAAACTTTGAAATTCAAGTTTGAAATAATATTTTCAGAATTCAAGCCTTACTGGGTTTTTCACAGAATACTACACATAAGAATAATTAATTGGAAAAGGGCGGTTACAAATACCAATTTCCTAGGTACAAATGAAGAAGGCCGCATACGAACAGAGAAATATTTGTACTCGTGGGATGTAGCGAAGTTTATGGTAGCCTTAAACGATATTAAGAACAATACAATCATTCATAAAATTCACAAAACGTGTTGGGGATCAATCACAAACGCTACCAAAATAATTACAGTAAAACCTCAATAATAAGACCACCATTGAGACCCTTGGAAACTGGTCTTATTATTGGTGTGATCTTAATATTGAGGTTAAATGGCAAACACAGTGAAAAAGGATTTACAAATTGTGTTAATAATTTTGAGGTGGTCTTTATATTGAGGTGTTCTAAATGTGGGGTTTACTGTAAACATCATGTTTTTACCCACCAGTACAACATTCAGTCAAAACACATTTTTTTCCAAACTTATTAAAGTTCACGATTTCGAAAAAAATCATAATACATAATAAATTATACATGTACATATATGCATTATTTGGGGCATGTCGTTTAAGAAACATTAACATGGCAACGATAAAACAATCCAGCAATGTTCTATTTTACATAATTTCTGCAAAAGACACGAAAGACAAGTCTTTAAAGGAATTGGAAATTGTAAATACCATTCGGGGTGCTCCGACACTGGAAATGATCTCAATCCGGGCGATATCAGTAGGTACTTCCCACATATGTAATATGAGTTGTTTAACAGAAAACCAAACATTATAAATAAATGGAAATACCATTCAGGGAACCCAGATAAAGTAATATATATATAACATATATAACAACCCTGAACATTTCATGAAAAAGTAATACAGTTAAACCTCACGTAAAGACCACCTCAAAATAAAGACCACAATTCTCAAGTCCATTTGCACTGTTTTGCTCTTAATTCAACCTCAATAATAAGACCATCTCAAAAAGAAGACCAGTTTTCATGAGTCCCAAAGGTGGTCTTATTATTGAGATTTTACTGAATTATTCATAGGCAGCCAGAAGAATTTAATGCAACCCTCTGACTGAAATATAGTGTACTATTAAACCTATGTACACGGTTTAAATTAGACTTCAGGCACAAATTTCCGTCCGCGATTGTGTCGATGAAAATGTTGGGGCCCAGTTAAAGGTCAGCTAGCATAGCGGACAAAAACTTAGTGACCCTGGCTGGGTTGTTGAAAGAGCTCTTTACCCTGAATATTCCAGAAATAGCAAAAATATATAGAAAATATAGAAGAAAACTGTATACTGAAGTTAAATGAAATTACAATTTTATTTTTATCGTATAATATATATCATAGGTAGGATATAATTATAGGAAAGAATATGGACATCAGATTCAAGTTAAAGTCTAACAACTTGCGGAAACACCTTCATTGTGATCATGTGCTACGAAGATCGTTCAAAGTCTGACCAGTTTTTGATGGTGCCCCTAAGGGTTCCGTCCTATGAATGCATATCAAACTTCAAAAGTACACACCAGATTACGACAATACAGTTTTCAGCATCGAAAGAAATAGTCCCGTTTTAATGCTTTAATACATATAGTTGAACTTAAATGCACAGAACTTCAATTAATATGTAAACTATAGTAAAAAATAAACAATTCATCACATTTTGTTTAAGCTCTGCTCGAGAATGCAAGCAAACGGTGATAATGCATCCATGCGCAAACAGAGACCGTTCTGCTTGAATAATTACAATCTCCACCGACCAAATTACCTACGAGAAATAGATCTAGATGCCAGACGAAAAATCCGAGACAATTTTGATTATCGTTATTTACGAGTCTTTCAGAATTTCACAAATGAATGTGATTGTGTTGTGAAGTTTCAAGTTATGTGCTACGAGGATCACAAAATTATGAAAGTTTTGTCCAAGTCATTTACGAGTATTTGCGCTCACACGTGAGGAATATGCACGAACAAGAACAATTTTTCCGAACGGTCTGCCCATATTTGTGGCACTAATGGGACTTTATATATTGAATCAAAACTATCATTTTAAAGTTTTGATTAATTATAATTATCCTATATCTTTAGATATGATGCTTTGGATTCACAAAACACTGTCACAATTAGGAACGTCGCGTACACGTGGCTAACAGTGAATGATGGAAGTGTCCGCAACGTCTCCTCATTGAATCAAATAATTAGCAATAATTAATGTTTGGCCAGGCAACTATTTATCCCATAAATTATCCCACACATTATAGATACGTGGTAACAAACTATATCATTAAAAAATGGTGAACATCTTTGAATTTGATAAGAGGAAAACTACTATTTACCTTTATAATGGGGATATCCAATTATACCGATTATTTAATTGGTTGATCTCTTCATGGATCCGAATTCACCCAAAAATTAAATGCATTTATTTACGAGTATTACTCTTCCCCTGTATAAATCTATGAACCGAATGATTTTTACAGTAATAAAATATATTCCGGTATAAAATAGCGCGGTCTTGTATAGACTCTATACACCAGCCAGTCCTCGTCAGCTTCCCGTCACAACCAACCACTTGAAAGGTTACTAATTATAATGATTCAAAGATTTCAACATCGACCTTATATCATTATTAAAGTTACGCCATTCTAATAATTTTGTATCAAGCGTTATTTAAACGTTCGAATAACGTTAACGGCGGTCATGGGACTGCTTTATACCATGTTTTTACTCATACAAAGAGTTGACACATATTTATTACGAATGAATTCATGAACGGTGAAATATGTCTTGTAGTTTTCCTAGGACGATGCAAGGTCGAATATATTATATATAAGTCATGATGCAATATTTTGCATGTATTGCTATTATACAAAGTATAATATATAATCTACGGAACCTGTATCATGAATCATGCAGTTTTGATAGTTTTGATGAGACACGTCGTATGATATTTTATACAATTAGGAGCGACAATTCAGTCTTTAAAGATATTTTGTATGGTCAATATGTTTTAAAAAATAATTGCAATTAATACAGACTAAAACCATATAATTTTGCACACGATGATTCAGCGAGGAGAAGCATCCGGCGTGAGCCACCAAGTATATGTTTTCTAATGGCATTACAAAATAAAAGCATGCAATTCCGATCGCTACACTCACTTTTTTAATACCGGCTGGGGCGGAGAGGCACAGACGAAATGTTCACGTTAAATTCCTCCTTTCACAGAATCTATCATAAGCGAACGTAACGGCGACCTACCCAAACATCCTAGATCACGTGGTCATTATAAGTAGCAAATTAACTAAATTCACAAACGATACACCAAGACAGTAAATTAATTTATTTGCCATAAAACGATCTGCGTGTATAGTATATTCAAATCGTTTATTTGTATTGCATATTTGCCGACTCATCATCTTCACGTAGATCCATATCCACAAACCGATATCATACAACAGTTTTAAATACAACATCAAAAGGGTAACAAATACAAATGAATGAAAAAGTTACATTTTTATCATAATTATCAATTATATAATTAACATACCATTAGTGGACAAGTTTTCGTCTCTCGAAAAGAAATGTTCCATCGACAAGCTTCCGAGGTAGACTGACGATGTATTTAGTCGTTAGTGAAAAGAAGCATGTCTAAACACGCTGTTCTATTTTTAGAGTCGGGAATCCCAAAAAAGATATTTAAGCTCAGATAATTGGCGCGAAAGTTATGCATGACTTTTTCTGTATTGTTTGTAATAATGATTAGAGTATATACATAGAATACACATAGAATACGAAGCATATATTTAACAGGAAAGACACGTAATCAGGACACGCACTTACCTGGCAATAGGTGTGTCTTTTTATACATGCTATAAATGAATATACATTATTAAGTTGTGTTAACGGATGTGATTTAATACAATAATTGGTAGCAAATCAAGTTAGATATTTGTTTTGTTTTATGGAGCATCAGCAGCTTAGGTCTTATTGCGCACATTGCAGATGGTGTCTACTTGTGGCAGATAGCACGTGGTAGGCACGTGACATACCATGGCGCTGGCATCACAATGGCATGATTACAGACCAACCAGGTGTAGTACTAACCTAACAATGTCGAGCGTAGGCAAGGAAGCTACAATGTCCCTTTTTAACGACTTTGGAATGTCGGGCCGGTGCTCGAACTCGCACCCTGATGTTCTAGAAGTTTAGGTCTAGAATAAGCACATTATTCATATGCAAAAATCGGAAAAAATCTGTTGTCATAAATAATTCTAGAACATAATATTTTATTTCAGTATTCACATGTTCCTCTATTTCCCAGAAAAATGTACATGAACAAACATGTATACCTTAACAAACACGCGTATGTAACTTATCTGATACTGTTACATGTATTATTACTATAATCACGTGTTATTTTAACATAGATAACATTCAAGAAATTAAATAGGAACGACTAATTTTACAAAGATAACATATCATAATTTTTAATTACAAATGTTTATTAGTAGTGTTGTAAATGTCACGGTATCTACGTGGGGAATTCGAGATTCTGGGTGTCACGGTATCTACGTGGGGAATTCGAGATTCTGGGTGTCACGGTATCTACGTGGGGAATTCGAGATTCTTGGTGTCACGGTATCTTCGTGGGGAAGCCGAGGTTCTTGGTGTCACGGTATCTACGTGGGGAATTCGAGATTCTGGGTGTCACGGTATCTACGTGGGGAATCCGAGATTCTGGGTGTCACGGTATCTACGTGGGGAATCCGAAATTCTGGGTGTCACGGTATCTACGTGGAGAATCCGAGATTCTGGGTGTCACGGTATCTACGTGGGGCATTCGAGATTCTGGGTGTCACGGTATCTACGTGGGGAATTCGAGATTCTTGGTGTCACGGTATCTACGTGGGGAATTCGAGATTCTGGGTGTCACGGTATCTACGTGGGGAATCCGAGATTCTTGGTGTCACGGTATCTTCGTGGGGAATCCGAGATTCTGGGTGTCACGGTATCTTCGTGGGGAATCCGAGATTCTGGGTGTCACGGTATCTTCGTGGGGAATCCGAGATTCTGGGTGTCACGGTATCTACGTGGGGAATCCGAGATTCTGGGTGTCACGGTATCTACGTGGGGAATCCGAGATTCTGGGTGTCACGGTATCTTCGTGGGGAATCCGAGATTCTGGGTGTCACGGTATCTACGTGGGGAATTCGAGATTCTGGGTGTCACGGTATCTTCGTGGGGAATCCGAGATTCTGGGTGTCACGGTATCTTCGTGGGGAATCCGAGATTCTGGGTGTCACGGTATCTTCGTGGGGAATCCGAGATTCTGGGTGTCACGGTATCTACGTGGGGAATCCGAGATTCTGGGTGTCACGGTATCTACGTGGGGAATCCGAGATTCTGGGTGTCACGGTATCTTCGTGGGGAATCCGAGATTCTGGGTGTCACGGTATCTACGTGGGGAATCCGAGATTCTGGGTGTCACGGTATCTTCGTGGGGAATCCGAGATTCTGGGTGTCACGGTATCTACGTGGGGAATCCGAGATTCATGATATTAGTTGTGTTAACATGTTATGAGTGTTTTAAAAGCAAATTTACGCATAAGGAATTGGGAATCTTCACCGGCAAGTTACTGACGTAATTCGTGTTAGAATGTGTTCATTTTGTCATGTATTCTTCTTGTTAGATATACGAAGATACGATATTGACGGACGTCATAAGTCAGAATACCAAGTCGTACCAGGATATTCGTATATATATGAGTGCTCGGATCACTGCCCGCATGAATTTTACTCGCAGTCACGAACGTAATAAGAGTTCAATCAGCATGTAACTTCTTATTTTCAATAGCCCTTTCTCAAATTGCAATTTAATTATGACGTAAAGTGTCGTAGAAATTAGTGTCGTTGATTTTTGGGTCCCGTGATAACACAGGATGTGTGGAAGTTTAGGCAGCAGACTTCAAAGACAATCGCCGACAGTACACGTGCTGTATTGACATCAGGGGCGTGATCTATGACAATTCGAATTTTGATTGGTTATTTACATGGACTGACCTGTACCTAAGTGTGTTTGTATACAAATGTGTTGGAATTGAGGAGTCTGATGGCGAGCTCGTGCGTAACTTGACTATTTGCTCTCGGCTCGCCAGTAACTGTTGTTAGAACCTGTTATATAAATACGATATTTCAACGCCGTTTTTCGCAAAATATTTTTTGGAACACTTATATTTCTTGATTATGTTTTGCATTTTATGATTACGATGTCCAGAATGTTTCTTTAGTATTTAAAATGGGTTTATTTAGCGCATTTATTTCCGGAAACGATATATGGAGATAGGTAGACGCTGAAAAATTCGTATTCATTCGGCAATAGTCTTCCAGGAAAGGAAAAAGTACTGTATATCATTACATGTACTCATTTTTAAATAATAATGTATCGTGAATCATTGACCCTGGTTCACAAATCGGAGGGGATTGGCTCATGGTTGGCTTTCGACAGCTCTCCCCTGCTCTGGAATTTTAAATTCTTACACACATGTGCTTACAGAAAATGACGAGCAATGAAATAATTAAAATGGGTAGCTCTGGTTGTGAATTAGAAAAGATCTATTTTAATTGACAATAACAATGTATTAACCATGTGTGTACTCACGGTCGATAATTGGCAAACTCGAAATTTATCTAATCCTTTTATCGGCCCGTGGATTCGTCCGATCGTTCAAGAACTAACTTTGGTCACATTTATATGTTTTATAAGATAAATACAAACTACAATGCTAGGAATTAAACATTTCACGAAGATTTTTTTTGATCGAAAACCACCACTCCCCTTACAATTTCTGGTAAGATAGTAGTCGCTATGAGTTGGTGATTGATAATTGAGAAGAGGTTCAAATGGCTCGTAGTGACGTCAGTTTTGACATAATTGAAACATGCGAGTATATTGTGTATTTGCAGTATGTTAAGCCACCATTTCACCAAGGATTGTTTTGGTCCCGATAGTAACCGATCCTTTTTTTAGTCGATCGGCGAAAATAGTCGGGAACCTGCGAGCACTGTCGAGCACTTCCCTATACCTTCGGGGGAAGATCTGGTGCGATCGCCTCAGTCCTCCGAGGGTCGGGTACCGAAAAAGTGATCGGCTACTGTTTTTAAACATGTTGAAAAACAGTAGCCGATCAAAAGCCGTCGGCCCGTGGTCGTCTTGGTCGTCCGAGGGTCCCCTGAAGGTCCCCTTGTCTCGCCCGCCCTCTGGAGCTTTGCCGTGTACTTGCGCGTACTTTCGCATACTTGCGCCCCGGAAACGTGTCGATCGCGCGAGGAACGTCAGTGATTCGTCCCCCCGCCATGGTCCATTGGTCGGGACTCAATCGGGTAAAAAAAGGGGACGATTTGAGGCGATTCAGGACGACAATCGGGCCGATCAAAAAATTGATTCATCGGGGACAATCTGGTCCAGATCGGGCCGATTGGAAAAAAACAATCCTTGGTGATATGCAGCCTTTACCGTTATTAGATGAAAACATCGATATTTGTCGCGCGGGCGATAAATTGAAAGGGTCGACATTAGGCTAATTTACGCTATATATATTAAAGGTGCCCTTAATAATTATCAGTATGCATCTAAACATTTTGTCACGGGACCCAACATTATGACTTTTTGTCGTGATTTGAAAAACCGACTCAAGAGAGACAACTTTAGTTTCAGCACTTTGAGTTAGCGTTTTGCTATGAATAAGTTCGTACGAGTAATTTCCCTTGCAACGATATCTCATCGGTTTACGGTTCAAGGGAGAACACTGCATTTTTACTACATACTAACCAAACTGACGACAGGTCATTTTACTTTAATGTTTTTCCAATTTTCACACGTTGTTAAACATTAAGAACGCTTGACCTTACATTTAAGTGGGATAACATGTCCAAACAGAAACTCCATAGCCTGCCAATTCGAGTTCCTTCCTAAGTAGCATTCTACTACAAGCGTTGTAAACATGTATGGTTGGCAAGAAGTATAGAACAACATTTTGTTCAACATACATTTGTCCATGTTACTATTTGATATCGGGAAAATAGTGTAGTGGATAAAGAATGGATACCAAATAAAGTACATGTAGTACCAAAATAATACTTATATTTTAAATTTGATTATATGAAGTAAACATCTCACTTGAATAAATTGATGTAGATACTTTCTATAATAACGCTTTTGATGTAATGTTCTTATATGTTTTATTCATGTTTAAATATACATTGTTCACTTGCTAGTGCATCCATAATGTCAATGTTTCCTGTTTATATTTGTTAATCAATAATGTGTAAAACCATACAGTCATGTTTTGATAGCCCACTACAAACAAGTACGAGTATGTAAGCTTTGCAAGAAATTAAAAAAATCTAAATCTTAAATGTCACAGCCACAATATGGAAAACTTCTTGATAAATAACCTAAACATCCGGGCATTTATAAACCTTCAGTGCAAACTCTCCTATAACATCATTCTAGAAAGGCTACGTTCGTAAGTAATTCTCATCACAGGAAAACTTGAAACTATTGTTGAAGAGAGGTCCTGACAGAGTGTACCAAACTGGAGATGCTGTACTGTAAATTTGGAAAGCAGGAGTAACAACTTCCACTCAAGGAGAGGACCACAATGGAGAGGTTGTACTGTATTGTTGTAAGGCAGGTGTAACCACTTCCACTCAAGGAGAGGACCATAATGGAGAGGTTGTACTGTATTGTTGTAAGGCAGGAGTAACCACTTCCACTCAAGGAGAGGACCACAAGGGAGAGGTTGTACTGTGCTGTTGGAAGGCAGGTGTAACCACTTCCACTCAAGGAGAGGACCACAAGGGAGAGGTTGTACTGTATTGTTGTAAGGAAGGTGTAACCACTTCCACTCAAGCAGAGGACCACAATGGAGAGGTTGTATTGTATTGTTGTAAGGAAGGAGTAACCAATTCCACTCAAGGAGAGGACCACAATGGAGAGGTTCTACTGTATTGTTGGAAGGAAGGAGTAACCACTTCCACTGAAGGAGAGGACAACAATGGAGAGGTTGTACTGTATTGTTGGAAGGAAGGAGTAACCACTTCCACTCAAGGAGAGGACCATAATGGAGAGGTTGTACTGTATTGTTGGAAGGAAGGAGTAACCACTTCCACTCAAGGAGAGGACCATAATGGAGAGGTTGTACTGTATTTTTGGAAGGAAGGAGTTACCACTTCCACTCAAGGAGAGGACCATAATGGATAGGTTGTAATGTATTGTTGGAAGGAAGGAGTAACCACTTCCACTCAAGGAGAGGACCACAATGGAGAGGTTGTACTGTATTGTTGGAAGGAAGGAGTTACCACTTCCACTCAAGGAGAGGACCACAATGGAGAGGTTGTACTGTATTGTTGGAAGGAAGGAGTAACCACTTCCACTCAAGGAGAGGACCACAATGGAGAGGTTGTACTGTATTGTTGGAATGAAGGAGTAACCACTTCCACTCAAGGAGAGGACCACAATGGAGAGGCTGTACTGTGTAGTTAGAATGAAGGAGTAACCACTTCCACTCAAGGAGAGGACCACAATGGAGAGGCTGTACTGTATTGTTGGAAGGAAGGAGTAACCACTTCCACTCAAGGAGAGGACCACAATGGAGAGGCTGTACTGTATAGTTAGAATGAAGGAGTAACCACTTCCACTCAAGGAGAGGACCACAATGGAGAGGCTGTACTGTATTGTTGGAAGGAAGGAGTAACCACTTCCACTCAAGGAGAGGACCACAATGGAGAGGTTGTAATGTATAATTAGAATGAAGGTGTAACCACTTCCACTCAAGGAGAGGACAACAATGGAGAGGTTGTAATGTATAGTTAGAATGAAGGAGTAACACTTCCACTCACGGAGCGGACCAAAGTAGAGATGTTGTACTGTATTGTTGGAAGGAAGGTGTAACCACTTCAACTCAAGGAGAGGACCATAATGGAGAGTTTGTAATGTATAGTTAGAATGAAGGAGTTACCACTTCCACTCACGGAGCGGACCAAAGTGGAGATGTTGTTCTGTATTGTTGGAAGGAAGGTATAACCACTTCCACTCATGGAGCTAACTACAGTAGAGATGTTGTACTGTATTCTTGGAAGGAAGGAGTAACCACTTCCTCTCACTAATTAAATTTAGGTAATATAACCGTTTATTATCATACACAAAATAACGAAAACTGCTCAACCAACTGTAGATTTGAACTGTGCCAATTCTTTGCCAAACATCGACAGCTGTGCCAGACATTGCTGGTATCAAACATATCAAAACATGCTGTACAAGTCGGTTAACATTCATTCCGTCAAAACCAAGTAAGAGCCTTCATTTTTAAATGCTCGTGCAAGTAGAGATATGAAGCACTACTCTGCACAGTATGGTATGGTTTTACTGGTAAAATAAAGTGAACGTGTTGAAAATACAAGTACTCTTTCTTTATCAACTTATTTTTTTATCCTGTAGAGGCGGAATCGAAATGCAGTAGCGTAAATCATACACCTATCACAAGTTAAATGCAAAATGACTATACATGTATAGCGAGTGTGGTAAAGGTTTCCTGGAAATAGCAAGGACAAAATACGTTACAACTAAGCGCCTGTACTCTCTAGAGACAATATCGTTCGAAACATGCTGTCAAAATGATCACGAAGTTTCGGTGACATGGTTTTCCTTTCTTAAGATCTTTAATACATGAAGTACAATTTCCTTTGGCTATATCAACCATTCGCAAACGAAAGTTTTAAAGTACGATATTCTGCATAATTATTAATATTAATCAGAAGTGCCGATTTGTTGGTTTTATAACAATTCCTTCTCTATAAAACTAGACACACCCATATGAATATCGTTATCTATTAAGGATGTCAACGAATACCAAAATTGGTATCCGGATACTCGGAACGCCATCCGAACGAATATCCGGATACTCGGAACAAAAATTATCGAAATGTTAACGATTTGCTTGTAATGTCACATAATTTCGCGACTTAAATCATCTATTTGCACCAAACAAACTTACTGTGCATGCAGTCAGCTAGGTTCCAGTTCATTGAATTTCCGAAGTTATCGAAATATTTAATGTGTACTCTGAGTTTAAAATCGTTAATATTTGATTTCTTATAACAGTTTTATCTGATTTTGAGAGCATGTGTTCATAAAGGTAGGTAACTCCGTGTGATTGTGTACTTTCGTTTTGACAAACTCTTGCGCAGTGATCTCCCTTTGTTTTGGTGTGAGCCTTGATTAATGTTTACACAAGAATTCCAAATGTTATCAATAAAATACAGATTTGCTCACTCTAACAAGTTTAGCTTATTCACTAAAGACATCATTATGTAGTGAACAGACGAAACTTGTAGATTGATGAAATTTGTAATTTTGAGAGATATTTGCGAACTCATGTGATGTTAAATCTCCAGGTACGTAGTACTAACTGATGATGATTCCTTGTGTCGTGTTCAAAGCATGATTAATGATATGATGTATCCACTTGAGATGGAGTTTGCTTTTACGTATCAAGCCTGTTCTGTAGAACAACTGGTACATACTGTTTGCTTGTATTTTTGCGGTAGATCTAATTGTGTACCATACGGTATAAATTTGTAAGTACCGCAAACTTACAAACAAACAGATTATGTATTACTCAACTAAAGACAATGAAGAAACTCTTAAACTGCAGCTTTATCTTTTAATTGCATGCATACTAATTAAATAACGAAAAACAACAACATATAAAACATACAACAGATAGACAGAACATGAAACATTAAATATTTACATGGTACGGACAAATCACAAAACAATATTTACATGGTACGGACAAATCACAAAACAATATTTACATGGTACGGACAAATCACAAAACAATATTTACATGGTACGGACACATCACAAAATAAATGAAAATATGTACAACACGAAATCACTCCTCAACACTGTATCTGACCATTTCAATGTTCATTAAATCCACATTTAAACCTCTGTTACTGACACTTTGTTCTTGTTCAAGAAAATGATATTGTCAACTAAATCACTGGAAAGTCGGTTTCGCAGTTTGTTAATTAAGAGTCCAGTAGCAGAAAAAATCCGTTCTGATGGCACAGAGGTAGCAGGGACTGAAAGGACTCTTTTTGCGATAACAGCAATTTTCGGAAACCTGTGTTCATTGTTTTTCCACCACACTAACGCATCAATATCATGCGAAACCTTTTCCGAAATGTAACTCATGACCTCGTCACAATTATCTTGTTCTGCTGTATCAAACATCAAAAAGTCCAATTTCCGTCTTTTGGGCTGTTGTACGCATTCACTATCACGTGGTGGCATTCTTAACGGTATTTCATCAATCCTGTTCTCCAACATGTCACGAGTGGCCTTACGTTGTTCAGAAGTCAGGAAAGGAAGTCGTTTATACTTGGGGTCCAGTAGGGAAGCTAACATAGGCACTGACGAAGCACATTCCTGAGAGTAAGGGTTAAACCGCTTGATTAGTTCAGAGCGGATACTATCCTTCACCTTCATAATAAGTCCACTATCTCCATCCTTGACTTTTAAACATCCCTGAACTAATCCAAACACTATAGGGTAAATTTCCGAACATGAAACAAGTTGCTCAGTGGACATATAGGTCGTAACATCCTTCAACACTTTAAGAACCTCACATAAATCGCTAACGATTTCCCACTCATGCTGTTTCAATAACAGAACGGAATCACTTTTGCTCGTGAAGTTAGAATCCAACATGATGTCAGTTAACACACGACGTTGCTCGTACAGACGCTCCATCATAAGGTAAGTCGAATTCCATCTCGTTACAACATCCTGTATCAGTTCATGCTGTTTAGATCCAAGTAGTAACTGTCTATTTCTCATTTCAGCTGAAAGTGTAGTAGAATGTTTAAAATGTCCCACGAGTTTACGACACCTTGCCACTGTCTTACTCACATTCTGTAATTCAAGTGCAGGTTTTATACACAACTGCAACGTATGTCCAAAGCACCCTAAATCACTCCATTCATCACACATACGCCCAGCACACTCCATGTTTCTTGCGTTATCGTGGACACAAGTCTCTACTTTACCGGTTAATCCAAACTCAGATATACAATCTTGAAGTTTCTGAGCGAGATTCACACCCGTGTGTCTCTCCGGCATAGCTCGTGTTAGCAACACATTGCTATTCATGAGCCAATCTTTGTCTATATGGTGTTCCGTCACTGTAATGTAACTTTCGGTTGCATTTGAGGTCCAAGTATCCGTTGTAATTGCAACAGAAGAAACTGACTCTAGAGAAGATATTAATAATTCCCGTTCACTTTCATATCTTGATGTTATCCTAGAACGAATAGTATTCCGTGAAGGAACTTTATACACGGGTATCACAGTTTCCATCAAACTTAAAAAACCAGCACCTTCCACTACACTTAACGGCATGTAATCCATAACAACCATATTTGTGATCGACTGTGTGATCCTTTCACTCTCTGACGATGACACTTTTTTCGGCGTAGAGACAAATGATGTAATAGAAGCCTGTTTCTTAGCATCACTGGTTGGAGTACTTTGACAATTTTATATATCTATACGTGACGACTTTCCTCTAAGCAACAATAAAGTAAATACTTGTGACTTAAACTTACAATAAGTTTTATACAAGAGAGCACTGGGGCTCCGTGTCCGAGTGGTTATGGTCATTGATTTCAAATCACGTTTTCCCTCGGGTACGAATCTTAATGGGGTTGTATTAATTGTATTCGAGGAGGCTTTTCAGTTGGCTTACGGAAGGTCAGTGTTTCCACAAACGTGCATATATAATAGACTCAGGTCCCTTGCTCAATGCCAATTGTGTACTAAGGAATCCAAGGTTTGTACGATTATATATAATAGACTCAGGTCCCTTGCTCAATGCCAATTGTGTACTTAGGAATCCAAGGTTTGTACGATCATATATAATAGCCTCAGGTCCCTAGCTCAATGCCAATTGTGTACTTAGGAATCCAAGGTTTGTAGGTCCCCAGCTCAATGCCAATTGTGTACTTAGGAATCCAAGGTGTGTACGATCATATATAATAGACTCAGGTCCCTTGCTCAATGCCAATCGTGTACTTAGGAATCCAAGGTTTGTACGATCATATATAATAGCCTCAGGTCCCTAGCTCAATGCCAATTGTGTACTTAGGAATCCAAGGTTTGTAGGATCATATATAATAGACTCAGGTCCCTAGTTCAATGCCAATTGTGTACTTAGGAATCCAAGGTTTGTAGGATCATATATAATAGACTCAGGTCCCTTGCTCAATGCCAATTGTGTACTTAGGAATCTAAGGTTTGTACGATCATATATAATAGACTCAGGTTCCTAGCTCAATGCCAATTGTGTACTTAGGAATCCAAGGTTTGTAGGATCATATATAATAGACTCAGGTCCCTAGCTCATTGCCAATTGTGTACTTAGGAATCCAAGGTTTGTAGGATCATATATAATAGCCTCAGGTCCCTAGCTCAATGCCAATTGTGTACTTAGGAATCCAAGGCTTGTAGGTCCCTAGCTCAATGCCAATTGTGTACTTAGGAATCCAAGGTTTGTACGATCATATATAATATCCTCAGGTCCCTAGCTCAATGCCAATTGTGTACTCAGGAATCCAAGGTTTGTAGGATCATATATAATAGACTCAGGTCCCTAGTTCAATGCCAATTGTGTACTTAGGAATCCAAGGTTTGTAGGTCCCTAGCTCAATGCCAATTGTGTACTTAGGAATCCAAGGTTTGTACGATCATATATAATAGCCTCAGGTCCCTAGCTCAATGCCAATTGTGTACTTAGGAATCCAAGGTTTGTAGGATCATATATAATAGACTCAGGTCCCTAGTTCAATGCCAATTGTGTACTTAGGAATCCAAGGTTTGTAGGATCATATATAATAGACTCAGGTCCCTTGCTCAATGCCAATTGTGTACTTAGGAATCTAAGGTTTGTACGATCATATATAATAGACTCAGGTTCCTAGCTCAATGCCAATTGTGTACTTAGGAATCCAAGGTTTGTAGGATCATATATAATAGACTCAGGTCCCTAGCTCAATGCCAATTGTGTACTTAGGAATCCAAGGTTTGTAGGATCATATATAATAGCCTCAGGTCCCTAGCTCAATGCCAATTGTGTACTTAGGAATCCAAGGATTGTAGGTCCCTAGCTCAATGCCAATTGTGTACTTAGGAATCCAAGGTTTGTACGATCATATATAATATCCTCAGGTCCCTAGCTCAATGCCAATTGTGTACTCAGGAATCCAAGGTTTGTAGGATCATATATAATAGACTCAGGTCCCTAGTTCAATGCCAATTGTGTACTTAGGAATCCAAGGTTTGTAGGTCCCTAGCTCAATGCCAATTGTGTACTTAGGAATCCAAGGTTTGTACGATCATATATAATAGCCTCAGGTCCCTAGCTCAATGCCAATTGTGTACTTAGGAATCCAAGGTTTGTACGATCATATATAATAGACTCAGGTTCCTAGCTCAATGCCAATTGTGTACTTAGGAATCCAAGGTTTGTACGATCATATATAATAGCCTCAGGTCCCTAGCTCAATGCCAATTGTGTACTTAGGAATCCAAGGTTTGTGGGTCCCCAGCTCAATGCCAATTGTGTACTTAGGAATCCAAGGTTTGTAGGTCCCTAGCTCAATGCCAATTGTGTACTTAGGAATCCAAGGTTTGTAGGTCCCTAGCTCAATGCCAATTGTGTACTTAGGAATCCAAGGTTTGTAGGTCCCTAGCTCAATGCCAATTAAGTACTTAGGAATCCAAGGTTTGTAGGTCCCTAACTCAATGCCAATTGTGTACTTAGGAATCCAAGGTTTGTAGGTCCCTAGCTCAATGTCAATTGTGTTCTTAGAAATCCAAGGTGTACTTATGAATCTAAGGTTTGTACGATCATATATAATAGACTCAGGTTCCTAGCTCAATGCCAATTGTGTACTTAGGAATCCAAGGTTTGTAGGTCCCTAGCTCAATGCCAATTGTGTACTTAGGAATCCAAGGTTTGTACGATCATATATAATATCCTCAGGTCCCTAGCTCAATGCCAATTGTGTTCTTAGGAATCCAAGGTTTGTAGGTCCCTAGGTTAATGCCAATTGTGTACTTAGGAATCCAAGGTTTGTACGATCATATATAATAGACTCAGGTTCCTAGCTCAATGCCAATTGTGTTCTTAGGAATCCAAGGTTTGTAGGATCATATATAATAGCCTCAGGTCCCTAGCTCAATGCCAATTGTGTACTTAGGAATCCAAGGTTTGTACGATCATATATAATATCCTCAGGTCCCTAGCTCAATGCCAATTGTGTACTTAGAAATCCAAGGTTTGTACGATCATATATAATAGACTCAGGTCCCTAGCTCAATGCCAATTGTGTACTTAGGAATCCAAGGTTTGTAGGATCATATATAATAGACTCAGGTCCCTAGTTCAATGCCAATTGTGTACTTAGGAATCCAAGGTTTGTAGGATCATATATAATAGACTCAGGTCCCTTGCTCAATGCCAATTGTGTACTTAGGAATCTAAGGTTTGTACGATCATATATAATAGACTCAGGTTCCTAGCTCAATGCCAATTGTGTACTTAGGAATCCAAGGTTTGTAGGATCATATATAATAGACTCAGGTCCCTAGCTCAATGCCAATTGTGTACTTAGGAATCCAAGGTTTGTAGGATCATATATAATAGCCTCAGGTCCCTAGCTCAATGCCAATTGTGTACTTAGGAATCCAAGGATTGTAGGTCCCTAGCTCAATGCCAATTGTGTACTTAGGAATCCAAGGTTTGTACGATCATATATAATATCCTCAGGTCCCTAGCTCAATGCCAATTGTGTACTCAGGAATCCAAGGTTTGTAGGATCATATATAATAGACTCAGGTCCCTAGTTCAATGCCAATTGTGTACTTAGGAATCCAAGGTTTGTAGGTCCCTAGCTCAATGCCAATTGTGTACTTAGGAATCCAAGGTTTGTACGATCATATATAATAGCCTCAGGTCCCTAGCTCAATGCCAATTGTGTACTTAGGAATCCAAGGTTTGTACGATCATATATAATAGACTCAGGTTCCTAGCTCAATGCCAATTGTGTACTTAGGAATCCAAGGTTTGTACGATCATATATAATAGCCTCAGGTCCCTAGCTCAATGCCAATTGTGTACTTAGGAATCCAAGGTTTGTGGGTCCCCAGCTCAATGCCAATTGTGTACTTAGGAATCCAAGGTTTGTAGGTCCCTAGCTCAATGCCAATTGTGTACTTAGGAATCCAAGGTTTGTAGGTCCCTAGCTCAATGCCAATTGTGTACTTAGGAATCCAAGGTTTGTAGGTCCCTAGCTCAATGCCAATTAAGTACTTAGGAATCCAAGGTTTGTAGGTCCCTAACTCAATGCCAATTGTGTACTTAGGAATCCAAGGTTTGTAGGTCCCTAGCTCAATGTCAATTGTGTTCTTAGAAATCCAAGGTGTACTTATGAATCTAAGGTTTGTACGATCATATATAATAGACTCAGGTTCCTAGCTCAATGCCAATTGTGTACTTAGGAATCCAAGGTTTGTAGGTCCCTAGCTCAATGCCAATTGTGTACTTAGGAATCCAAGGTTTGTACGATCATATATAATATCCTCAGGTCCCTAGCTCAATGCCAATTGTGTTCTTAGGAATCCAAGGTTTGTAGGTCCCTAGGTTAATGCCAATTGTGTACTTAGGAATCCAAGGTTTGTACGATCATATATAATAGACTCAGGTTCCTAGCTCAATGCCAATTGTGTTCTTAGGAATCCAAGGTTTGTAGGATCATATATAATAGCCTCAGGTCCCTAGCTCAATGCCAATTGTGTACTTAGGAATCCAAGGTTTGTACGATCATATATAATATCCTCAGGTCCCTAGCTCAATGCCAATTGTGTACTTAGAAATCCAAGGTTTGTACGATCATATATAATAGACTCAGGTCCCTAGCTCAATGCCAATTGTGTACTTAGGAATCCAAGGTTTGTAGGTCCCCAGCTCAATGCCAATTGTGTACTTAGGAATCCAAGGTGTGTACGATCATATATAATAGACTCAGGTCCCTTGCTCAATGCCAATCGTGTACTTAGGAATCCAAGGTTTGTACGATCATATATAATAGCCTCAGGTCCCTAGCTCAATGCCAATTGTGTACTTAGGAATCCAAGGTTTGTAGGATCATATATAATAGACTCAGGTCCCTAGGTTAATGCCAATTGTGTACTTAGGAATCCAAGGTTTGTACGATCATATATAATATACTCAGGTTCCTAGCTCAATGCCAATTGTGTACTTAGGAATCCAAGGTTTGTAGGATCATATATAATAGCCTCAGGTCCCTAGCTCAATGCCAATTGTGTACTTAGGAATCCAAGGTTTGTACGATCATATATAATAGCCTCAGGTCCCTAGCTCAATGCCAATTGTGTACTTAGAAATCCAAGGTTTGTACGATCATATATAATAGACTCAGGTCCCTAGCTCAATGCCAATTGTGTACTTAGGAATCCAAGGTTTGTAGGTCCCCAGCTCAATGCCAATTGTGTACTTAGGAATCCAAGGTTTGTAGGATCATATATTATTTATAAGATAACTTTCTGACAAAATTCTTAACATCTTTTAAAGGTTTTGACAAGATTGTTCAGCTTCATCCAGACGGACTCAGAACAATGCGACCGAGTCAACGATAGAGCAAATAACACGATGAGCAAGTAACACTATTACGCGCTCATTTTAAGATTGTTATGAAAGTTCAAATAAAAAAGGCATTGAAATAGAAAATATACACGTTTGAAGCATGTTTAGATGAAGAATTATCCATGGGAAAAGTGGCTTGACTTACTAGTTAATTAGTTAACATTTTTTGTTCTCAAATTCACCCTCAAATGAATCAATCAAGTCTGCATAAGGGAAATACTCAAGTAATCATGTATTAGTATTTCAATGATAACCTCCCTTGTTTGGCCACTGGTTTGTGTTCTTTTAAATGGACATGATTTAAATGACACTACAATATTGCTACCTGATTTACTATAAGCAAACAGTGCACATTCATTGTGTGGTGTATCAATATAAAACAAACTAGATTAAAATCAGTATCAGAGTCTTTTATAAGTAATCAGCAATAATTTTTAAACGGTAAAAATAGTATTTAAACATTGATAACATTTATATTACATAGTATCCGGAAAATATTGAAACGCTATCTTGGTTTAATCCAAGGAAGTGCAAATCAGTTAATTATACAAATGTCATGAGATAACACATAAAATGACCGATTTTCATGTACTGATTATAGATAGATAGATTTATTTCAACATAAAATGGACAATTTACATGGCAATATAAAATTAAGACATACATTAGAACCAACAATATGTATGAATCAATAAAGCCATATCAATCAACATTATATGTTAAGGATAACACAAAAAAGAGTACAAGTAAAACATCTTATTTCCATTGTGGTCCTTAATATATAGTATTGTGTGACATAGGAAGAATTTTAAGCTATTAATAAAGTTATCACAGTCAGTTAATCAAAGAAAGACATTGTGTTACATGTTTATAAACGAATACATAAAACGATGAAACAATGAAACAATAAGTTATCTCTGACAGGAATAATGGATTTAAAAGCTAAACAAATAAAATTTACCAATGTATTAGGTTACAAATTATAAAACTGTTAAAAAGGAAAGACAATACATTATTTAAGACGAGCTTAGAATGGGTTTTTTACTTTGCATTTGAAAGAAGAAATACTTTTGGCATGCCTCACATCTTGTGGCAGACTGTTCCGAAGAAAACAACCATTGAAAGCAAAATATTTCTTTCCAAAACCCTTGACTTTAGGAATTATCAATATTATCAAGTGTTTGCATAGAAAAATGATTTTATAAAGGGAAACCCGAGTTATAATTAACAATGACATACATACTCAAGCAAACATAACCGGGTGTACTACTGTCGCTGGTATCAATATGTGGAAATTAATCTAATTAGTCAAATCAGCAAGACAATATAACCTCACATATACTCGTATCATCAGGTATATCATAGTTTTGCAAACCAGTAATTGCTATGAAAAGATGTGAGACAATGTATAAACTTGAGCTAAAACTGTATGATAGTGTTGTACGTTATATTTCTATTCGTTGACTGACTCAGTAAACCGAACGCATCGTTTTTATCTGGACGCCGACACGTTTGATCATGTTTAATTGTCCATATCATTCTTTTTCAAATCTAATGTTAGCATAATTTAGACATCATCCAGTGTATTTAATTCTATTTTATAACGTAACTTTATACACAGGCTATATAACGTAATTCTATAGACCTATTGTATGGTGGCATATTACTGCCACCAGTTAGCATGATAGCGTTCGCGAATTAATTCGTGCCGTTTACCACTTAATTATTACGATAATTATCTAGCTATCTAGTTAATATTCGTGAGAAATTTTCGGTAAGATAAATATCATACAACTAGAAACAGGCCTGAAAGTGCCCAGAACTGCCACCTCTTACCTTTTTATGATGTATTACACTAGATTTAAGTGGTAACACGAATCTTATCTAGTTGTCCACTTATTATGTTACTTAGTAACTCAAATTCGCGAATTTCTCTTAAGATTCGTGTTACCACTTATTCATAAATGCAATTTTGGCTTCTAGATATAAGTGGTAACACGAATCTTATCTAGTTGACCACTTATTATGTTACTTAATAACTCAAATTCGCGAATTTCACTTGAGATTCGTGTTACCACTTATTTATAAATGCAATTTTGGCTTCTAGATTTAAGTGGTAACACGAATCTTATCTAGTTGACCACTTATTATGTTACTTAATAACTCAAATTCGCGAATTTCACTTAAGATTCGTGTTACCACTTATTCATTTTTGGTTTCTAGATATAAGTGGTAACACGAATCTTATCTAGTTAACCACTTATTATGTTACTTAATAACTCAAATTCGCGAATTTCACTGATGCCGATCTCGTCCCGATTTGGTACATTTTTCAGGTCGAGGCAGATCATAAGATCGTAGCTATGTGTGAACGGGCTATAAGTGACGTCACTTCAAGAAAACGCCATATGTGATGATACTATTTGCTAGCAGGAAACAATATTTACTCCATATTGTCTGTTTATTTCAATTTCCATATGGGGTAAATATTGTTTACAGCACATGGTGACATCACATGTGACGTCTTCTGAAATTGATGTGACTTCTAGAAGAGGTTGGAAATCGTACATTTCTGAATGACAATTTTTGCAAGATTTCAAAATTCAATGAACAAGTACTGTATTTCACAACATTGTTGATAGCCTATATATACCTATGATAATTTGTTTATCATGCAGTCATTTCATAGTTATGTTTGATAAATTTCGACAATAATCTAATGACCAATTCATGACGTATTTTATGGGATAACAAAATGATTTTAAATAGGTGTCAACAATTTGGTTAAATGTAAGTCACTGTTAAAATCGCTAAAACTTACATGTTGTCACATTTTATACATAAAAAAGCATTATTATCGAGCCAATCAAGAATCCAATCACAATTTATTTTTTCATGAAAATTGTAAAATGTTTCGTGAGACTTTTTAAATACCCGAAGCTCTCTACTCATGTTTAATTATGTGGAAAAACATTGGTAGATGTACTATTTACTTAGCACAGATTTCGGTTTCGTAGATTTCCAACTATGACATTATTCAAATTCTGAATCATAGAATAACTTTAAACAAGCAATATCTTGAAAAAAGATGGTCGGCGCAATTTGAAGGTTAAGATTTGTTGTGCAACATAAAAAAATGCCGAGAAGATACGTTTGCTAGTCACTCCAGATCCAAAATGGATTTCGGAAAATTCACCAAAATTCAATGGATTTCGATAAAGTTACGTACCCTTTATCGAACGATTAGCCTATACACGTCAAGGTTACAAACGTTGTTCGGGTAAAAAGAAAATACTCCGATAGCTGTAAGGGGAGAATGATGGTAACGGATAATGTATTTCGTTAAATTTGCCGATATTCAGTAGATTTCGGTAAAGTAACGTACCCTTTATCGAATGGTTACATAATTTGCGTCAAGGTAACAAACGTTGTTCTGTTGAAGAGAAATTGCCTTGGTGGTTAAAGTAAGATTTCATTGGTTTATACAACACTGATATGCAAATAGCAAAACCATGTTAGTACAGCTGCGCCGAAAAAAATGTATACGAATATGTAAAGTGACACGTAAACCAATGACTCAAGTACAAGAGAGAGAATCAGTTGCTACAGGGAACGCCACATACATAAGACAGTGCTTCTCCACACAGACCTCCGAGAAAACAACAATCCATAAAACATGAAGCATTAGAGGAGGCTCAAGGGTACATACATAAGGGAACAGGGGCGCAAGGAATGGCCAGGTCAGCCATAAGGGATAACTAGGAGAATCAAAGACGACAAACAGGGGGAGGGGTGAGCCCTTAACTACACTGAGGCCAAAAGTTGTAGTTATGGGAATTAAATCATGTAACATATCTATACCATTTAGAAAATAGCTAATATAACTTTTTTTGTATATCCTCTTCCTCCGTTTGTCGTACGGTCTCCTTTCTTTGTCCGAAATGTGATTGTGGTCTTGCTTGCTCGGTATCTTTTCATTTTTATCAACACATTCCAGACTTACTTGGCAAGTCAATACTGTCTCTTATAAATGATGTACAGTTTACATGTTGTCAGTTTCAAGGTATTAGGTTTCTTCCAGAGCAAACTTGTAAATTGTAAAACACAATTGTTGTATTGTACTGCTTAACTTCTTTACCTCAGCTTTCCACAGATTTCAATTTTTTATCGTATTTTACAGTAGAAAGTATTCTATTTCATGTTTTGTTACACACTATGTCTTCTCCTTGGACGCTGTATAGGTAACTGACGCACTGTCGCTGTTAGGAATGTTTCATTCAACGCAGTTTTAATGCGATCGAGCAACAATTTATCCGCTCTTTCGGTGTGTTCTGTCAGCCAAACTTTCATCTCATGGAGGAATTCTGACATTTCAGGAGATCCACTGACATCAAGCATACTTATACTTCCATACAATGATTGGGAGCCAATGTTACCTCGAACTGGAGTAAAAATGGCGTTTAAATTCCACGTCGGCTCGTTAAGAATACAATTAATGGTTTGTAATAAATTTAAATTGCTAAATATTGTGGCTAAACGGTGTGTATGTATTTGTATTATCTGCAATAAAATTGCACGAGTATATGTCCTATTTACCAATTTCTTTCTAGAAAATGGGCTAACCACTGGTGTATAACTTACTTACATATACTCACTTACTAAACACCAGTACCGCAAAGTCAGATTGCCTAAAGTGCTGTTAGCTACATGACACTCTTTCAATGCGTCTTTGTTTCAACAATACTATATAAACACAAGGTTGTCTAAGGTGAAAACTGCATGGCGACTAATGGAAACTATTTTAAATTCAACCATCGTCCTAAAGCTATGTGGTTGCCTACCGTATTGAGTCTTTTTTAACAGTGACAGAATAAAATTACAGGAAGAATAAAGAAATAATTCAAGAATTAAATGGCGTAACATTGGGTTATTGGCCCCATAAAAAATTGAATCTCCTTTGATATACCTGAACCAAATCGTCTCAGTCTCGGATATTTTCCTACAAGTACGCCCACTGTATTATCTGGAGACTGTTGTACCCACTTTACAAGGATATCTGTACACGTGTCTTCGTTTAATTCACAGTCAGCTCTTAGATGTACAGCAACGCCAAGCGAATCAGCGAATTCATTCACTGTCAGTTTTGGATCTGAAATGGAATTATAAACTAAGTTGAAAAAATAAGTTCAATATTGAATTCGCTTTTAAATATTTGGACAATTCAAAATTCATTGTCAGTGGTTAACAAAATCGTGTTGCAAACAAATGATTATAGAAGTGGAGTCGATCAGGGACTTCCACATACAAAGTGCGCAGCCTCATTACAACCACAAGGTGACATGAAAATATATTCATTGTACAAACATGTAAACAATAATTAAGGTAAAAGGGTCATAAGGCACAAACATAAGCCCCAGACAATGTAACATGAAGATTAAATGGTTATTATGGAATAAAATAAACAAGAAATGGGCAATGCCCACAAACCAGGTTTTCAACCTAGTTATTTGTTACCAATGCTCTATTTGTATAATGAATACATGATGATCATCAATGCTGCAAAGGTGCCGTATGTGATACATGCATACACACACTCACACTAAGATATATTGTACATGTATATATATGCAACAACTATACACCAAGTTTGATGTCAATACACCAACGCATAACGAAGATATATAGTGGAAACTGATTTTTAAATTTTAAATGACCTTGACCTTGGACGGATGGAACCCAAAAGCAAGAGCTCTCCACATGTTCTTACTATACACCAAGTTTGATGTCAATATGATCAACGAAACTAAAGTTATTTGCCAGAAACCAAATGTCTATTTTTAGCAACGGTGACCTTGACCTTTGACGGAACAAGTCCAAAAGCAATCCTAAGCGAGCTCTTATCATATTCTTACTATACACCAAGTTTGATGTCAATATGATCAACGAAACTAAAGTTATTCGCCGGAAATTAAATTTCTATTTTTAGCAACAGTGACCTTGACCTTTGACAGAACGAGTCCAAAAGCAAAACCAAGCGAGCTCTCCACATGTTCTTACTATACACCATGTTTGATGTCAATATGATCAATGGAACTCAAGTTATTTGCCGGATACCCCCAGTTTGACGCCCGAACGATCGCCCGCCCGCCCAACGACACACACCAAATAACCTGGTTTTCTTCGAATACCTGGTTAAAAATTGACGAATTATAAAACCGGGTCATCTTGGTATAATAGTTTTTGTTATCGCCAAATAACCTTACTCCATACCTTTCAGGCAATATTTTCTCAAAATCCTTATTACTCCAAATTGTGCGTTCCTGTTAATGTCTTTGAAATAGTACGGTTCTCTACGTTCTCTCATATCCTGCAAATCTCGAATGCTTTTTTCCATCAATGAAGAATCTGTCAAGCTTAATGTGTAATCTAGCTTCATTGATTGGGTTTTGTCTCGTATGTCCATGTTGAGCTGAATGTCCCTGAGATTTTCAACGACTTCCTGAAAAACAACAATTCACAGGTTAATTCCCATTATATCTTAAACTAAGGAAAATACTAGTCAAAGAAAAAACAAAAGTAGTAACCAGTACTAAAAATGTCAAATACTTTTTTGTAAGAGGTAGGCTATAATTATAAAGAAAATACGTCAACATTCAGTTAAATTTTAAAAGTTCATAGATCTACTTCAATTATTTCGTCAGCACATATATCGATAAAACTTAAACTCAATAGTTCAAAAACAATCACTACAATCTCTCAAAAACTCGAAAAATTGATTCGGTAAAATTTGCGATCCTCAGTGGTGTAAGTGGCGCTGAAGAGTAAGTGACGTCATTAATCGTTCTGGGAGGACAAGAATGTTGGCGATTACAGCCTAAAGGGTATTTGATTCTGTTTGTATTGAGTGTAAGTATGCACAGAAGAATGAACGTAGAAATCAATTACCTGAAATTTTTCCCGTTCTATGTCCAATGAAGTCACTGTCTCTGCTAGTCTAAGTTTTTCATTGTTTAATTTTTCAACGTCATCATCCAGTTCTCGTACTTTCTCAGTTTTTTCTTTCAGTGTTTTACTAGATTCTAGTAGTTTTTCAACACTTTCTTTTACAGCTTCATAGAATGAAACCAAAACATTGGTCGTGTCAGACACTATCATGGAATTCTGATTTCCAATTTGTATGTTGACAGGTGAGTTAATGTTAACACGATCCAGATCTATATCCCCTAGTTTATTGTTGTATAACCTGAGAAGCTAATGGAAAGATATGCTTAAATAAAAGAAAGTTCTACTATTTTCTGACTCCAAGTCGTCACAGAGTAGTGCATAGCAACCAACACCAAAGACAGAAAATTAGATTTGAGGAAGTTGTATATCATGTCATTTCAGAGAATACTTGAACATTAAATTATTTAGTTCGAACGCAAAGTCGCTATGTGTTTAATATAAAATACCCATCTCTATATATCTTGATATAAAATACCCATTTCTATATATCTTGATATAAAATACCCATCTCTATATATCTTGAACAGAACATGAACATTCTGGTAGCCTTTTGGTGTATTTTAAATGGTAATGTACATGTATATTTGTACGAGTACTAGTATCTGTTTCATTGAACTGATATTGTGATACACTACATCTGTGCTGGTTTTCATTAATATCAAGCATTGCAAGTAAAGCTAAAACAGTGGCAGTTTTAGTACGTATTCTAGTGCTTTGAAAATTATTGTCGGGGATTTTACCTCGTAAGCCTAAGTAAGTTTATTCAATACTCAAATCCTCTTTCTAAAACATTTGCTTCATTTCATATGTAAGATTAAAAAAATTGCAGGAATTCTTACTTCTTTTAAAACTTCCTGTTTTGACACTTCTTTCTGCAATTTCTCCTTTAAATCAGCATTATCCGATTCTAATTGTGCAATATACTTTCTTTCGTCGTGTTTATGCGATGTTCCACCGATCTTTCCTATGAGGTTACTAACTGTAGAAAAAATGGATACTCTGCTAGCTGTTGAGTCACGTCTAGAACGTTGTACTTCCGACCTATGTGACGCCAGCGAGGCCAGCGATGACGCAGGAGACAGCCGATGTGGTATCGGACTTTCATCTAAGTCAAAATATTCCGTTTGTGTACCTACTTCAGACCTCACCGACTTATTCACCGCCATATTTATCAAACTGATCCTAGTTTAAATTTATCTTTACTCAAGTATAGGACTGAAATCAGCGGTGGTTTATCACAACTATAAATTAATTAAGATATCTAATTAATATATGACGAAATAATTAACCTTACGCTAGAAGCGAGATAATGATACGCCCTCGGTTCAAGGGACGCTACTGTTAAACAACTTTGAAAACAGTTTAAAAGAACAACTACACGAAAGACTAGGTACGTGCTCTCTAAGGCTTTTTCCCATTTTTGCCGTTCATTGCATGCATTCTTGTTAAAAGAGAGAGAATAAGTAACAGGGAACGCCACATACATAAAATGGTGCCTTCCCACACAGACCTCCTAGAAAACACAAAACTAGCATTCACTGATCTAGGACATTCATAGATTTGAATCTTTAAAACATGCTTTACAATGTGAAGACACTATGTTTATGTATTCTACTAGCTCAACAAGACGAATTTCTCCATGCGTGTAGGCTGTGTGTGGGGCTGCGTGTGGGCTGCGTATGTGGCTGCGTCTGGGGCTGAGTGTAGGGCTGCGTGTGGGGCTGCATTAGTTTTATACGGACGTGTTTCAATTAAAACGGCGCGAATACGATGTACATGACAGAATACTAGTTTTGATGTTCACTGTTTCTTATTGTCTACTATACATATATTATTGTAAATATCACCACATGATACAATAATAAAGAAATATATTAAGTTGTTGCAGGGAACGCCACAAACACAAGACAATGCATCCCCACACAGACCCCGGGTAACACATACATTATACAATGTAAACATATTTTAATTGTGTTTAAGTACCATATATAGAAGGGAAATTACCCAACGTTATGGATTGAATACTTTAACCAATGATGGACTGTTTACCTGAATACACGTCACATGCGGGTCTTTATCATTGGAACAACAATATTATAGCTTTATGCTTTCTACCAGTTTTGTTTTGGTAAATAAAACAATGTCTGAAAGCTTCAACCGAATCCAGTGACCAAAATTGATTTTATCGTTCCTATCCTCAAGTCTCTATTCCTATCCGCGGATAAAAATTCCTATCCGCACTTTAGTCTTACCCTTTAGTCTCAAAACGAGGTAGTTCGATCAGCAACTATAGTGACTAAAGTGACTATGGTTGGATGATAAAACTCAGTCTAGTTCATCTACTGTCTAGTTACTCTGGTCACTCTTCGAACGTGGAGGTTTGAATACTATATAGAGGTGTTCCGAACATGAACTATGGTTCAACCACCGATTTAGTACGGTTAAACTATAGTCGATATTCGGAACACCTCTATAGGATTTTCAACCCTCCAAATTCTAAGAGTGACCAGAGTAACCAGACCATAGATAAACTAGGAAGTAGTTCGATCAGCTACTATAGTGACTATGGTGACTATGATTGGATAATAAAACTCGGTCTAGTTCATCTATGGTCTAGTTACTCTGGTCACTCTTCGAACTGAAAACGCATTCAGACATCATAAATATAGAGGAAGACAATTCGTATCATTATCTTAGCGTCCATCACCTCGCACCATTCGAGAGTAAAATTGCTTTTTTGTAATTCACGGTTTAAAGGTGCTGAACTCCAGATTGAAAACAAATCGTCGTTTTTGCAATTCCGCAAAATATGTGTAGTTGTATCATCATACACGTAAATAAAAGCTGTAGATGGTGAATATTTGAATAATTTAAAGCAATTAGGCTAATTAAATCGCCGTCGTAATATCGAGCAATCGGAGTTTTCCAGTTTAAAAATACCGCGGAGTTCCCATCCAGCATGCACCTCACGAGTCACATGATCAATTTGCAAAATAAACATACACAATGGCGTAATCCACTACTGACATCGAGGAGATAATTGTTCAGTGATTATTTATTTTCGTTGCGTGCAAATAAATTGTAAGTGACTTATAGCTACCTTGTTTACTGCATTTATTCTTTTCTTTGCGCTGATGAATTGTTTGAATGACAGAGACGTTCCGAATGTGCATGAGCTCAATGTTTACGGTTCTATTTTTAGATTTACAGGGTAGACTAACCCTAGTAAAATTTTCGATGGAAAAATACGAAAAACTACGCTATGACAATGTTTCGCAAGTAATGATGAATGAAAGTAATAATGTTTTAGAGCTTTACGTGCAACAATATCAAGATTTTGTAAATATTTGACAATTTTCTTTTTTTTTGCTCGCTCGTCAATCTGGAGTTCAGCACCTTTAAGTGATTTGGTTTTAGACAATATATAAATTTTCATCATCACAATATTTATTCATATCAGAGAAATTCGTATTTTATAAAGAGTTCAAAACCTTTCTTCAGTTTGTTTGGAAACTCGTGGATGTTCGGGGACAATGTCAAGTAATCATTGAAAATAGAATTGAAATACTGACAGCGGTGTTAACCCGAAATAGCTCCAAATTCAGCAAATCCCTGCATTCTGATTGGCTAATAGAAGGCGTTTACAACAAGCATGAACGCCCAAATTTCTTTTATCACGGAATCGACCTAATTCTAAGGTAATCAATATGATGAATAAGTTGGGTACAATATTTACTCAAGCAACACATATATTGTGTATTTATTTGCATGTTCACCACATATTTTATCAAGAGTGGTCCAGATTTCTAGAATTCCCTTTCATTTCTCCTATTCCTACTTTGATTCAGAATCCGTCCGTTAAATATCGATGCTATTGCTAGCGGCAGCACGTAAAGTTTGTTGTTTGCATGATTTAACATGAAGCCCCTTCGAGTCTTTATTCAATGTGTGCATTCTGATCGGGGTTTACAGATGTGTCAACGCCAAACGAGGGTGATTTATGTTAAATGTGTGCGGACTGATCGGTAAACTGTGTATTGGAGTCCTCTACATACTGATAGTGCAGTTGAAAACGAATACCTTAATAACCAGGAATGTACCGAGTGTAAACCAGAATACATTTTGAGCATTTTGGACTGAAAACGGAAAGTGCAGATAAAACAAACAAGGTGAGTAAGTTTTTTCTTTAGCAATTCAATGTTCAATAAAGGTTTGGTACAGTTTTCATAAATGTGCTTTAATAAATTAACCATTAATTTCAATGGAAAACATTTCCACATGCATTTGTGATTTGAAATATGATGTGTAGAGAAATGCTCAATGAGTACATCGGCCTTATTCCCGAGGCAACTATAGTTGACGAAATAGTGGCTGAAATATACAGCTGGAATGCATACCCAGCTTTCAATGCCTCTTAGCTTATCGCAATGGATTGTCCACCTCGAGTTTCCAGCTCTACCAGTTTTGATCAATTCATTATATAGAGAAAATATACATGTTCAAACGTAAATTAAAAAATATATTTTCAAACGTAAATTTAAACGCTTTATCTCATTACTAAAATAGTTTAGTAGTTATGACAACATTCTGCAATTTGCTCCCTTATATTTGGTGTAAAAATATTTATTCTAACTTAACATCTTCTTACTTTATTTTTTTAAAGTTTCACATTTATTTACATAGAACATGTAGCAAATTCTCTAAAATTGCCAAAGTTTAGAGGCTAATAAACCATATTTTCCAAATGGTGAACATTTAACAGTTATGCTTGTATTCTTGAATACATGAACAATAATTATCATGATGCTTTTGTAAATTTAAATGATTAATTGCCTCTTGCTTCTTTTCTTTGTTAGTGTTAGTTTTGTACTAAAAATCTCAATTTTCTTTCCTTCAAATGAAGTCAGTATTCTCGACTGATGTGTTGTTGTTGTTGTTGTAAATATCAGGGAGTTAATTAACATGCCAGTTGGTGTTTATTGGTTTCAAATATTATTCACCATTTTATACGATTTAATACCGTTTATGTCTCGATGGGCCGACTGACTTCTTATTGAATTATGGCTTATAAACCCGTCATTGGTTTTGATTTAAATGCAAATTCTCCATACGATGGATAAAACATGTTTTAACTAAATGAAGAATTTGAAATCCATTTCGTGTGTTTTAGTTCCATAAATGATACTTCAACTATGTTGAAATACAAACAACATTGCCTTCCAGATATTCTGTGATATTGTGTTAATTATTCAGTATATAGTAAGCCAAGTTTGGCAGGCGTAAAATATCTTATGTTTTGACTTTGTAATTTGTACTGTTGTATTTTATGTACAAATCTATAATAAACGATAAATCCGTATCTTAAAGCTTTGAACATTTTGAATTGAATTCTACCCACATGTTTTACGTATGTTTGATACGTTCATAACGATAATGTGTTTACAGACATAATTATAATTTGCAACATAGTTGCAATAATCTTTCAACAGTACGTAACATTGTTGAAAATGAATCTGCTAACACTGAATACATTGCGACACGTATGTACAAAATCAAATATACATGAGATATAAAATAGGAATGCAAAACAACCAATAAACCGATGTCTCTGCTTCAGCTTACACTGTAAGAACTGCACAATTTGGCGTGATACAGCTCCTTGCTTGTCATAAAAAAATAATTAATTATAGATGTCGTTGATTTTCATTTTATAGTTTACAGCAATATTACTGAAGATACAAGGGGAACTCATGCTAGAAAAAAAATTGCATAAAAGATATGCAACCTCTTTATATTGTATAATAAGTATGTGTTTTAAGTAAACATAAATTTTCCCAAGACACTTCGGTCGTCTTATCCTATTAACTGTGGCATATCTTGGTAATGCAAGTTTAAGCACTTTAGTTTTCAGTATAATGTTTCCACGTTGGGAACCATGCATTTCTTAAGTCGTTTATTTATCTAAATTCTCAGAATATGTATTTGGAATAGGTCATTTCTTCAAATGTATCAATTTATATTTAAAGAGATATATCTCACTAATTCCTTTACATTGATAATACTCCTAGTTTATTTTCTTTCAAACATAACTTTCCATCTTTGTGTTTAATCAAACTTACTTTTACTTGCTTCACTAAATGACGCATGCTGTTTTGAAGGTCTTTAAAATTGTTTGCTTCTATAAGTCCAACATTGCAATAAAAAATAACAACCCTTCTATGTATTTTTTATTTCCCATTTGAAAAAAGTGAATACTTATTTGACTCATTTATGAATAGAAACGAGCTGGATTAATAAAGTCAAGTCCCAGGCCAAAAAAAACTTCATTTACATCTAAAAATACAAATTATTCATACGGTGGACACACGTGCATATTTAAGCTTTAAAAAATTTCAATTTGAATTCTATCCACACGTTTTTTAATGTAAAACACAGGGGATGTTTATATTGACCATTTCGATAGGTATCATTTTTCGTGGAAGTGAGACAATTCTATTTAGAGATAATGGCTTTAACAAATCAAGGGAGATCATTCTTGATATTTATCCAGGAAACTGGATATGATTAAGAACTGATGGATCATAATCTAATGTTGCTGTTTTGCTGGGTTCAGTACTTATACTTGTTTTCTCTGTTTCCTTCGCATGTTTGCTTATTCATGGTCCAGCTTGGTCACTAATAGCTTTTCAAACGGCAATATAATGATCATGGACTATATATTGTTCAAGCTTCGTGCCAAATCAAAACATCAAGTCACGTCATTCAGTTTCTTTTGTTTTCTGATGTGAATGTATGTTTTTTTTATTCGGGAAGTTTGTGAATGTTTCCAAATTTACTGCTAGATTAGATAAAAACTAGACAACATTTAAATCAGGACGGTGCACATTTAGATATGCCTTTCCTATGTAGGTAAATAATGTTCGACTGTTCTAGTTCTACAAGATAATTTTCGTCTGGACCATCAAAAAGGACGTTTTGCTTTCCGAAATGGAATTAAAAATATAAATAAAATAACATACTTCAACTGATCGGTACGGACTAGTAGGGAATCCACTGACTTCCAGATCGGGAAGTTTGTCGCATTTTGTATGGAACAAATGATTTAATAGATGCTCAAGGTTTTCCACAGAAAACTGCTTGTTCTTTTGAACTTTGGTGAATGAATGGAGTGGTTAAGAAATAGAATTTCGTATGTCCCAGATGATTAAATTTTTTGAAGAATAGCAAAAGCATTTGGTAAAAACGTTAGGTCATTCTGTAGTAGGAGGGGATACTGTCCCTGTCTGTAACATATTGAACATGCAAATTGTATAACACAGAACACCAGACGTTATTCAACTGGCGTGTACTGAATAAGATTAGAATAGTAGTTATTAGATCATTTTGAATATTCGCTGCTTTGACCAAACATTAACTATACTATTATTATTGCAGATGAACACTCTTTGTGAGACGCTACTCAACTGTCGTGCATTGAAAAGTATCCCAAATAAACTCAAGACGAGAAAGAAAATAGCAAAATAATCTGTATTATTATATGCATCATTATGTATGTGTCTACGCACTATGGGCAGTATTCTGTTGTACAACGTAGGCATGATAAATCTTTCTACAATCAGCCGTGTCATTTACCGGAGTTGGATGCATTTCACCCGGACGCTATGAAAGACGTGAGGGAAGTGTCACCGATTAACTGTGACCATGTACCACAGGTAGTGCATATTAACTCCAACAACGAATTGGTTTTTAACAAAACGGCTTTAGATATTCTTAATATCAAAATGGCATCTGTAGCATGTAGATGTTCAGTTATAAACATGCGAACTGATGATAGCACTATAGATTTTGCTCCAGCAGAACCATGTGTCCCCCCGGTTAATATACCCTCTGACTTCTTTCGAATACAATGTTACAGCGATGGGAAGTCACTAATGGATGACATACTGACGCGTGTAACTGCTATACACAAGCCAATGAAGAGACCCGGCGATGACAATGAATTTAGTGTCTTGATGTTTGGCTTGGACAGTGTATCCAGATCTATGGCAATAAGGTCCATACCTAAAACTTTCAAATATTTAGCTGATACTTTAGGTGGATACGACATGAAAAAATATATAAAAATAGCAGACAACACATTCCCTAACACGATGGCTTTGTTAACTGGAAAGTTTGCTTTTAGTACTGAATTGCCAGCCAAGGATTGTGTAACAAACGTATGCGACGTGTTCCCATTTATTTGGCAAAACATTTCCAGAAATGGTTATGCAAAGTTTCATGCAGAAGACCTTCCGGTTTTAAGCACGTTTAATCTTAAGAAAAGAGGTTTCCACAACCCTCCTGCAGATCATTATATGAGACCATTTTGGCGCGCAGTTGACCAACTTCATCCCCAACGACTTATTTCAAATGAGATTAAAGAGTATGCCTTGCTTGGCAATGTTGCTTCTATTGTTAACATAAGAGAATCACTGGACTGTTTAGGCAATGGTCCCAATCATATGAAACAGATCAATTATCTCAAACAATTTATACAGACGTACAAGCATACCAAGAAATTTGTATACTCGTTTTTAGTCGAACTTTCACATAGAGACCAAAACTTTATACGTACAGCAGATAATGACTTTGTCGACTTTTTCAAATGGCTGAAGTCTGGTGGTTTTCTTGAAAACACGGTATTAATAGTATTTTCTAATCACGGATCACGAAGTGCCCAAGCCACGCATATGCTAAGGGTGGAAAACAGTATTCCGTAACTTAATATTATACTTCCAGATAAATTCAAAATTAAATATCCTCATATAATGCGCAGCCTAGAAATCAACAGAAATCGTTTTACAAGAACGTTCGACCTTCATGCAACACTTAGGACGCTATTACACGGTAACTATGACAACCCAGGACACTATAAGGTCGGGGTCGACGTACGAGGGATAAGTATGTTTGGTGAGATTTCTGATCAGCGATCTTGTGCAGGTAAATTGTTACATTTTATGCTTCTGTTTTGTTTTCGTGTAATGAAAGATAAAGAACTTGAAGCAGAAGAACAAATTGGCAATGGCCGGTAACTATTCATTACATAGGCCTACATTTTGTGGCTGAGATAAAAGTATTACACCGCAGCTTTAAAATTTAAAGAAAACAAGACAGACA
Organism: Mactromeris polynyma; assembly: GCA_032209605.1. Lineage (NCBI taxonomy): Eukaryota > Metazoa > Mollusca > Bivalvia > Venerida > Mactridae > Mactromeris > Mactromeris polynyma. The sequence continues at coordinate 22,474,137 of JASFXZ010000002.1, forward strand.
GATATTATAAACTGTACAAGAAAATAATTACAATCATTGCTCCTTAAGGGCCTCTGTTTTATGTATACCCGTCATCCACATTCATTCTAAATTGATCATATTTCTTTGTAGATGCGAATATACCTGATAATTTCTGCGTGTGTTATAAAGCAACACAAGTTAACATCAGCAATGATTCTAACGTACCAAACATTGCCGAAGCGTTGGTGCAGAAGTTAAACGACATGCAGAAACATGAAGCTAAATGTTCCGTGCTGAGTCTACACAAAATCATCGAAGCAAGCAGTATGACCGAAGCTTTAACACTTGATCATATTGTTCGAAAGAACTTTTGGTCTGAGGAGACCGTTGTCCAACAAAATCCGGATGTTTTGAAACGATATAATATTGTCATCGAGACTGTCCCCGGGAATGGTCAGTTTTATAGTACAGTAAATGTGGACAAACACGGAGTTACAACAATATCTAAGGATATCGACAGGGTTAACAGATATGGATCACAATCATATTGTATTGACGAGCATACTTTAAGACCAATATGTTATTGCAAGAAGCAATTGAATTAGTGGTGCATTATGTTGTAGTATTCTAGGATGTAACGACTTTCATATAGTGTTTTAGATATACGACCGTCAATTAATAAAACCAAACATCCAGTTTTACAGACTGGTCCTATTTTGTTCTTCTGCGAGCAAATGACAATTACTCAACTGTAACCAACCAACCAACATAATATTATGAGTTCAGATGTTTTTTTTCGCATAATATTATGAAAAGAAATCTGCACCATAAATTACTGTTCTACTACCAGGAACCTTATCCAAACAAATTGTAACCTATGGTCTCAGTAAAGATTGCCATTGTTAATAGTGTTAATTAGTTCAATGTAAAGAAATCTGCACCATAAATTACTGTTCTACTACCAGGAACCTTATCCAAACAAATTGTAACCTATGGTCTCAGTAAAGATTGCCATTGTTAATAGTGTTAATTAGTTCAATGTAAAGAAATCTGCACCATAAATTACTGTTCTACTACCAGGAACCTATGCTATGGTCAATGTAAAGTAACATTCTTTCCTGTAGATTCCGTTATGCATCTAAACTTGGTGTATCTCTACAAACACATGTTGGCATAGATGTCTTTGCTTGCGGTGACACTTATGATGGAAAGTATATCTATTCAGTCATTTAAGTTTTTTTTCACATTTGTATTCTCTCTATTAAAATTCAAGTACATTCCATCTTATAAACAATATATTTGCATATACAGTAGAACCTCAATAATGAGACCACCTTTGGGACCCTCGAACATTGGTCTTAATATTGAGGTGGTCTTAATATTGATGTTTAATAAAGAGCAAAAGAGTCAAAATGTTATCTAAGGTGAGGTTTTACTGTAATACATTTGTTGCTAAAACTTCGATAAAGTTGTCATGAGTCTTACAGCTATTATTTATAAAAAATGTTGCTGAAAAGCCTGTTTCAAAACAACACAAAAGGTTTGTTATGATAAAATATCATCATTTACTTTTTACACTTTGTTGTTTTGTATATTGGTATATATTGTATTTAACAGTTCGTTGTCTAAAGTGTTTTTATCACGAAAAGTTGTTTCTAACACTACGATCTACGACCCAGGTCGACAAAGTTTGGTTGAACTACGATCTACGACCCAGGTCGACAAAGTTTGGTTGAACTACGATCTGCCACCAATGTTGACATGACAAACTTTTTTGAGCTACGATCTACGACCCAGGTCGACACTTCTTGGTTGAACTTCGATCTACGACCAATGTTGACATGACAAACTTTGGTTGAACTACGATCTACGTCCCAGGTTGACAAACATTGGTTGAAGTTCGATCTACAACCAATGTGGACATGACAAACATTTGTTGAACTACGATCTACGACCCAGGTTGACAAACATTGGTTGAACTTAGATCTGCGACCTATGTTTACATGACAAACATTGGTTAAACTACGATCTACGACCCAGGTCGACACAAATTGGTTGAACTTCGATCTACGACCATTGTTGACATGACAAACATTGGTTGAACTACGATCTACGACCAAGGTCGACAAACATTGGTTGAACTACGATCTACGACCCAGGTCGACACACATTGGTTGAACTTCGATCTACGACCAATGTTGACATGACAAACATTGGTTGAACTACGATCTACGACCAAGGTCGACAAACATTGGTTGAACTACGATCTACGATCCAGGTCGACATACTTTGGTTGAACTACTATCTACGACCCAGGTCGACACACATTGGTTGAACTACAATTTACGACTAAGGTCGACAAAATTTGGTTGAACTACGATCTACGACCCAGGTCGGCAAACATTGGTTGAACTACTATCTACGAGCCAGGCCGACAAACATTGGTTGAACTACGATCTACGACCAAGGTCGACAAACATTGGTTGAACTACGATCTACGACCAAGGTCGACAAACATTGGTTGAACTACGATATACGACCAAGGTCGACAAACATTGGTTGAACTACGATCTACGACCAAGGTCGACAAACATTGGTTGAACTACGATCTACGACCAAGGTCGACAAACATTGGTTGAACTACGATCTACGACCAAGGTCGCCAAACTTTGGTTGAACTACGATCCAGGTTGACACACTTTGCTCGTGAACAATTTCGACGTATTTATGTTTTTCACGTGACGTCATTTTGACCATTATGTCACACGGCAAGACACTTGTATTAATTATCTCAATAATGGATACTACTAATAAAGGGGAGATACTCATGTATTGGTTGCTAAGTGCAGATTTAACAATCAAATGTTAAAATCGGATATATACTGAATGAGATTACCTCTATCCCTTGTTGCAATTTTTTTTCAGAAATGTAATCAAAGAAGACACACGGAAATCTCTGTAATACCTGTATTTCGCACGTAGCAGACGAAAAAACACATTCCATATATGTTGGCTTTATTTTTTTATATATATGTTGTTACAATCAATTTCAAAAGAAAATAATATTTTTGATACATTTTACCTGAAATGGGCCCATTTTTAAGAGCACAACATTTTTTCTTCGCATACTGAAAACGTATTCTTAGGTCAATTCATTTATAGAATCTACTACATATTTTTTTCGCATACATTTTGACGAAGTTGTTGAAAGATGACCGTACCTTTTCTCGCGTCACCGGTCCTCTACTGATAATAAGGTGAATATCAAAATGCAGTGATAATATTGAAACAGGCACTAGCAAACTGTTTATAATTAGAGAAATTTAGAACATCTGAAACGACTGTTCAAGATTGAGCATAATAATATCGATCACTAATTATGCGTTGAATAATATTCCACTAATTACTTGTAATCACGGTTTTTACACTGTTATCAGAATGCTATCTGTAGTTCTTGAACAAATGAATTTCCGGTTTTCTACAGAAAGTCGATGTCGCTATGTTGTACAACCATTCCGTTGAAATGCGAATCCATTACTTGATAAGACATTATGTACATCACACGAAAAATCAGTTATAATGACTTCAGCGTGCCTTTGAAACGACAGAGTAAACAATCATTGATGAGTTCGTTTGTTTCTGGCAAATGCTCTGATTTGAAATGTTTAACAAGAGACTGACATCTATTATTTCAATCCTCATGTTACATACATTCTTTAATGCCAACATCATCATGATGTCCTCCACACAATATCATTTCCCTCGGGGACACACATAAGAGGTGCTTTGTTGGATGTAAAAACAATAAAACTAATATTGGTTGAAACAGTAACATTCATTAATAAATGAAAATGACATAATATCATAAATTGTTTAATATTAAACACATGAAATTTATAAATCAATGAGTATTGTTAATACACGTCGCAGACGAGTCCTTATCGTTGGAACAACAATATTCTAGCTCTACGCTTTCTACCAGACTATTTCTTAAATAAGTTCCACTGGTCAGTGACGGATTATGAGACAATCGTTCGCTTTGTAGAAAACACCGAACTGCTAAGAACTGTACAATCAATTAACATCATGTAGTGCATTAAGGTAACAACCACGTCATTGTATTAACGATTCAGTTATTGAACCGTAGGCAATAACATTTCAAAGTTCTAAACGATATTTAACACATAGATTTTGTACCTGATATGATTGGCGACTAGAGTAAAACTGTACGATTATTCAGCAAAACAATTTTCCTGTTCTCTTTGTATTGATAAATTCACTGAAATAACATATAAAGACAGCTGCATTCAGACATCATAAATATAGAGGAAGACAATTCGTATCATTATCTTAGCGTTCATAACATCGCACCATTCCAGAGTAAAATTACATATACATTTTCGTCATCACAATATTCATTCATATCGAAATTTGTATTTTATAAAGAGTTCAAAACTTTTCTTCAGTTTGTTTGGAAACACGTGGATGTTCTGGGACAATGTCAAATAATTATTGAAAATATAATTGTGACACTGACGGCGGTGTTGACCCGAAATAAACACACAAATTAGGCGAGCTAGCGCTTTGAAGATTGGTTTCAGTCGTAAACATGCCAACCATTGGGAACCATGACGCCTCAACGTAAATGTATCCCATCAAGTGTAAAAACTGATTGTTATAATTTCATTTAGCACAGTTTCTATGGTTTCAATAATTATCGACTTAATGCAACAGTGTGTTCTTTAAATGTCTGCACATTATTTAGTAACTGAAGTGAAGTTTGCTACGTTATTTAATGTGCACATCGTTAACTTCCGGTAACAAGGACATAACAGTTGAAACTTATTAATTTTGTATACATGATATATTGTGAAAAAAGTTCTCATAACTTATACTAATCACTGTCCATAAGGGTTAGCCTGCATTGAAAGTACATGCACTTGAAATGTGCAACAAACAATGCAGTATCCGTATGTTTCCATGGCTCTGTAAATCATGCTGACATCGTCTCTATTGAATATGTAGACTGTCTGTGTAGTATCGTAATATTCTGTATCTCAAGTTGACACATTGCATGAAACTTTGTCTCATTTCGAACACTGGCATCGAATATATATATCAAATGTTTCAAAATCAATTGGAGTGTTAGGACATTTATAAATAACAGCACCAGTAATTAAAATACGCTTGCAGGAATCGTTATTCTTTAATGGAATACATCCTTACAACATATTATTATACGTATTACCTAATTTAGCAAGGCCTCTTAGTATTGAAGCTCAACATAAATGGAAAATGTATCACATTTGGGCCTTAGTAATAACTAAATTCACCTGCTGAATACTATTGAACGAAACATTTCATTACCACTACCATAATCTATGGCGGATATGAATTGAGGAATTTTGGTACTTTATTACGAGGTGCACGTGATATATACAAGCAAACATTACGCTTTTATGTTCTAGCGATCTAGATGACACCCACCTCCTGATTGACAGTGTAATATTCATAATACTGATATAAAGTTTGCGGGTGTTGCGAATATCTTCCCTTTTGCACCCGTACTCACAAAAGAAGAAGTCGGGGCTGTTCTGAGGAAAGTCACCGAATACGCTAGCCGTGCATTAGCAACAAAATCGTCCCTTCATATAACTCCTGGGCCTCACCGTGGGTTAACTTCTGAACCACGGGAAAGTCCTACTGTCAAGGCCAGTGCGTATTGCACTTGAACATACTGGTAAAGGTACGTTTTATAAGAAGACATTTTGTAATCACAATATCTCGGACGAAAATGATACCCACAATCAGAAAAATAACGGTACAAAAACACATGTTTTACAAAATCGAACTATAAGTGGCTTCGTCTGCTTACATACCAGAGGTATGGTGTCAGCGAGTAATTGTATAGTGTACATACCAGAGGTATGGTGTCAGCGAGTAATTGTATAGTGTACATACCAGAGGTATGGTGTCAGCGAGTAATTGTATAGTGTACATACCAGAGGTATGGTGTCAGCGAGTAATTGTATAGTGTACATACCAGAGGTATGGTGTCAGCGAGTAATTGTATAGTGTACATACCAGAGGTATGGTGTCAGCGAGTAATTGTATAGTGTACATACCAGAGGTATGGTGTCAGCGAGTAATTGTATAGTGTACATACCAGAGGTATGGTGTCAGCGAGTAATTGTATAGTGTACATACCAGAGGTATGGTGTCGGCGAGTAATTGTATAGTGTACATACCAGAGGTATGGTGTCGGCGAGTTATTGTATAGTGTACATACCAGAGGTATGGTGTCGGCGAGTAATTGTATAGTGTACATACCAGAGGTATGGTGTCGGCGAGTAATTGTATAGTGTACATACCAGAGGTATGGTGTCGGCGAGTAATTGTATAGTGTACATACCAGAGGTATGGTGTCAGCGAGTAATTGTATAGTGTACATACCAGAGGTATGGTGTCAGCGAGTAATTGTATAGTGTACATACCAGAGGTATGGTGTCAGCGAGTAATTGTATAGTGTACATACCAGAGGTATGGTGTCAGCGAGTAATTGTATAGTGTACATACCAGAGGTATGGTGCCAGCGAGTTATTGTATAGTGTACATACCAGAGGTATGGTGTCAGCGAGTAATTGTATAGTGTACATACCAGAGGTATGGTGTCAGCGAGTAATTGTATAGTGTACATACCAGAGGTATGGTGTCAGCGAGTAATTGTGTAGTGTACATACCAGAGGTATGGTGTCAGCGAGTTATTGTATAGTGTACATACCAGAGGTATGGTGTCAGCGAGTAATTGTATAGTGTAAGCACGCTCTTGGAAAAAGGTGAAAAATGCAAACGAATGCGACATCGTGTAATGATTACTTGCATAGTGGTCACCAACGGATTCGTTGTGAAACAATTCGAGTGTGCTGTGACTTTTCACCTTTCACTTACCCCAATTCTTTATTTCAGTCGCTCTCTCAGTCTTAATGTATTAAACAAGAAAAAGTCAAGTTTTTGGAACTCACACAGGTGCTGAAGCTTTTGGCATGGCACTTACTGTTTAGATCAGACTGGTGCAGAATAAAAATTCCAGTTTGCTTGAAACGACGGAGACACTAAAATGGCATTTTATCAAAGTATTCACATATGTGGTTGTTGATGCCTAAGCATGTTAGGCTCTTTATTAACCTTCGTAAGTTTATTATCAAAATCGATGAGTTTATAATTTACTATCGCTGTCTTTGTTCAACAGAAACTATGGGAACGAGTCCAACTTATCTGACAAATGTTGAATGTTACGTATAAACGAGGTTTAATGTTAATACTCATTTCAGCAAAGCACCTGACCCTTGTCAACAATGTCCTTAAAATGTTACGGTTTATAGATATTCTAGATGGTTATATAAATATCGCCATTGACGATCCCGTAATACCCTTACGTTACCTAGAAACGCTATGACGCCCTTCATAAATCCAATACATGTTTCTGTTTGCAGTCTTTGTTACCATATTGCTACGGATCTAATGATCACATTCATATAATGCTGCTATTCTTGTGACAGCACATATATAATATTTAAGATTATGACATAAAGCATTCGATTAGGTTATTAATATTTCTACTGTTGTTTTTGTGCCAAAACGGAATTTAAAGGATTTGTAAAAATCTAAATTAGGAAATAAAAGGACATGAGATGTTAAATTTCAATTCAGCAGAAAAAAGTGGTAAAAGAGATCAAGTTTGACAGTGATAAACATAAAGTACACAATATTTTTTTTGCAAACAGTGTATGTTCTCTTATTGGAAAGAAACACTACTTGACCATGGCAGGATATATACTAAACACGACTATTTGTCAGAACCTTGTGTTAGGACGGAATATCACAGCAGTACAGGGCCTCATACCGTCCATAGAACTACATGAAACAGTACTACTCGTATTCGGGTTTGGGATTTTCACAACCATTGTGGCCCTTATTTTTGTATGCATTAGGAGACACATTAATAGGGACAAGGTTAGTTACTACATGATATTATAACCAGTTATTTGTGCGGTGTATTATATGAATGTTGTCCAGGTCAAGGATTTCTGTATACAATATCGTTTTTGTATTTAATCTTATTTTCCTACCCAATACTTAACAATATTTCTCGTATAAATAAACATTATAAGCAGTGAAATAGCGATGAATGTAATGGATTAATCATAATTAATTAAATACATTTATAAATGTATATTATTGTAGGACTATATATGTCGAGCAGTCAAATAGCCTTTTCTGAAGCCGCATGTAAAGTATCGTATAACGCGGAATTTGTAATACATAGAGCTATAAGATGAAGTCTGTTGTTTTACGAGCACGCTTTTAAAAGGACTAGTAACCGAGACGAACTGACATTAACGACATTAAAATAAGCGTTTCTTATGGACCGATAAATAAGAAACTAACTAATTTCTACACGTTCAAAACATAGGTGCTGTCAGCACTGGTGTGTTGGCAGTAGCAGCAATAACATCAGTATTTCTGCTACTACTGCTGGCAGTAACTGCTGTTAATGCTGGCAAAACTCGCGTTATTGCTGTTGCTACCACAGGCAGTACTATCGGTAATAGTGCTGATACTGCTGACAGTACTAGTGGTAATAGTGTTGATACTGCTGACAGTACTAGCGGTAATAGTGCTGATACTGCTGACAGTACTAGCGGTAATAGTGCTGATACTGCTGACAGTACTAGCGGTAATAGTGCTGATACTGCTGACAGTACTGGCGGTAATAGTGCTGATACTACTGACAGTACTGGCGGTAATAGAGCTGATACTGCTGACAGTACTGGCGGTAATAGTGCTGATACTACTGACAGTACTGGCGGTAATAGTGCTGATACTGCTGACAGTACTAGCGGTAATAGTGATGATACTGCTGACAGTACTAGCGGTAATGGTGCTGATACTGCTGACAGTACTGGTGGTAATAGTGCTGATACTGCTGACAGTACTAGCGATAATAGTGATGATACTGCTGACAGTACTAGCGGTAATGGTCCTGATACTGCTGACAGTACTAGCGGTAATAGTGATGATACTGCTGACAGTACTAGCGGTAATAGTGATGATACTGCTGACAGTACTAGCGGTAATAGTACTGATACTGCTGAGAGTACTAGCGGTAATAGTGATGATACTGCTGACAGTACTAGCGGTAATAGTGCTGATACTGCTGACAGTACTAGCAGTAATAGTGCTGATACTGCTGACAGTACTAGTGGATATAGTGCTGATACTGCTGACAGTACTAGCGGTAATAGTGCAGATACTGCTGACAGTACTAGCGGTAATAGTGCTGATACTGCTGACAGTACTAGCGGTAATAGTGCAGATACTGCTGACAGTACTAGTGGATATAGTGCTGATACTGCTGACAGTACTAGCGGTAATAGTGCTGATACTGCTGACAGTACTAGCGGTAATAGTGCTGATACTGCTGACAGTACTAGCGGTAATAGTGCTGATACTGCTGACAGTTCTAGTGGATATAGTGCTGATACTGCTGACAGTACTAGCGTTAATAGTGCAGATACTGCTGACAGTACTAGCGGTAATAGTGCTGATACTGCTGACAGTACTAGCGGTAATAGTGATGATACTGCTGACAGTACTAGCGGTAATAGTGCTGATACTGCTGACAGTACTAGTGGATATAGTGCTGATACTGCTGACAGTACTAGCGGTAATAGTGCAGATACTGCTGACAGTACTAGCGGTAATAGTGCTGATACCGCTGACAGTACTAGTGGATATAGTGCTGATACTGTTAGTGTGTGTTGTTAATGCCAACCTCACATCGGTAGTTAGCAACATTAATCTTACCTCAACAATGTATTTTGGAGAAAGTTCAGGTTTTGAAAAAAATGTACATACCACGTATTCAAGATTCTAATTATAATCGTCCATTATTTTGTTTACATTCTGTGTAGTAACAACTTCTGAGTAGTGACAGCGCGGGAAATCATTCGCGTTGCTTTTTGCAATAAGTACTAACATTCATTACATCTCTCCGGCATCGTAGAATATAGATAGGAGATTACACCTTGTGCACTTGTTGGGACAAATATTTCTTCATTTGTTGTGCTATAATATAGTATTATAGTATTTTGAATCATGAGAAAAATAGCTATTGAAAGACAATTATTGAAATTCAGGCTTTTATTTTTCTAAATATTGGTTTTACTTTGTATGGTATAAAAGTGAAGAGCTCGATTTAAATGACGATTTGTTATTTTCATATTGTAGTGATTTAGAGTATTCCAAATGTGACCAGAGTGCTGAAATGTCAGAAAGAATTGGCACAGTCAAATTTCTCAAAAGGGACCACCTACATCAATGTATTGAGTACTAAAAATAAAGGATGAATAAAACTACGCTGTCGGGCCAATATAGGCCTAGTCGTGCTATATACCACTTAAGACACGTTATTGCCATATATTGAATGTATATTACATAACTTTGTTTTTCACCTGGACCTTTGCGCATATATGTCTTTCTTACGACGTATAGATGAACACTCGGTTGGCAAACTTAAGAAGAAAACTAGTTTGCCTTAAGATAATAACATATATTGTACATGGGCAGGTGACCTAGGTTAGGATCATTGTCTTATGTTATTTTATAATCTATTTTGTAGAATACTCTGGATACAGCGTTTGATGCAGGAGGAAAAGTAAACGTTGGATTAACAGCGACTACAATTGTTTCCCAGTGGACATGGGCGGCCACTCTTCTTTACTCATGTACTGTGGCCAGCAAGGTGGGTTTATCATCATTTGCATGCGATGTGATGAGCAACGTGAAGCATGTTCATTTAGTTTTATATAAAATTAAAATTAAATAATAATTATGGCATGTTCATAAATAGATCAAGAATCTATCAACTACAGTAAAACCTCCATTAAATACCACCTCAATTATAAGACCACCTCCATTATAAGACCACCTCAATTATAAGACCACCTCCATTATAAGACCATCTCCATTAAATTCCACCTCAATTATAAGACCAACTCAATTATAAGACCACCTCCATTATAAGACCAACTCAATTAAATACCACCTCAATTATAAGACCACCTCCATTATAAGACCACCTCCATTATAAGACCAACTCAATTAAATACCACCTCAATTATAAGACCAACTCAATTATAAGACCACCTCCATTATAAGACCAACTCAATTAAATACCACCTCAATTATAAGACCAACTCAATTAAATACCACCTCAATTATAAGACCACCTCCATTAAATTCCACCTCAATTATAAGACCATCTCCATTAAATTCCACCTCAATTATAAGACCAACTCAATTATAAGACCACCTCCATTATAAGACCACCTCAATTATAAGACCATCTCCATTATAAGACCACCTCAATTATAAGACCAACTCAAAATTAAAAGCACAATTTGCAAGACCATTTTCACTGCTTTACCTTTTATTAAACCTCAATATTAAGACCACCTCAATAAGAAGACAAGTTTTCAAGGGTTCCAATGGTGGTCTTATATTAAGGGTTTACTGTATTACCCGAGACTCCTGATATCCTTCCAGCTCCGTCTCTCGTTACGGTCATTTGCATTTTAATGTACATGTAATACAATTATGCGTAGCCACTCGTGAACATTATTTGTTTGATGTACACTCGATGAATGAGTTTCTTCTTCGGCCAAAATAAAGAAATATCACCAAACTCGTCGGGATTGTGATTTATTGTTGTTGTGACATGTTCAGTTAGTGTACTAGAAATCTTGTGATTTATTGTTGTTGTGACATGTTCAGTTAGTGTACTAGAAATCTTGTGTTTTATTGTTGTTGTGACATGTTCAGTTAGTGTACTAGAAATCTTGTGTTTTATTGTTGTTGTGACATGTTCAGTTAGTGTACTAGAAATCTTGTGTTTTATTGTTGTTGTGACATGTTCAGTCAGTGTACTAGAAATCTTGTGTTTTATTGTTGTTGTGACATGTTCAGTTAGTGTACTAGAAATCTTGTGTTTTATTGTTGTTGTGACATGTTCAGTTAGTGTACTAGAAATCTTGTGTTTTATTGTTGTTGTGACATGTTCAGTTAGTGTACTAGAAATCTTGTGATTTATTGTTGTTGTGACATGTTCAGTTAGTGTACTAGAAATCTTGTGATTTATTGTTGTTGTGACATGTTCAGTTAGTGTACTAGAAATCTTGTGTTTTATTGTTGTTGTGACATGTTCAGTTAGTGTACTAGAAATCTTGTGATTTATTGTTGTTGTGACATGTTCAGTTAGTGTACTAGAAATCTTGTGATTTATTGTTGTTGTGACATGTTCAGTTAGTGTACTAGAAATCTTGTGTTTGTTACTTTCTTAGAACATTTCTATTATTCTTTCAACAAATTAATTTATAACCATGAGATATGTGAGCTCTCGAGTTTGCGAAAAATATTTCAATCATTCTATAAATTGGTGGAACTGAAATATAAATCCAAAGTCCCCTGATATCGACCAACATTGTATTCAAATAAGCCTCGGTAGAACAACATAAGATATTTGTCACTACGTATACAGCGGTAATTAGATAAAACACGTTGTTTTATCATGTGAGATGCTGACAACTTGCCTATAATACGCGCTGTATGTTTGGTGCATGGTCAAATATATATCTTGAAGCAAACTTTATTACATGCAAAATACATCGGCTTTTGGAGGGATTAACCATCAACTTAAAATAATTCAAAGTCATTTATTTGACATCGCTGTGAAATATATGTAGTTTATTACAACTTATATTAATCACTGTTTGCTATGTTACTTACCGGTACTTGCTCCGAATTAAGGAACTGTGAAGTTCGGGTTCAACCTCGCTCAAGGCGGGATTCCCTTCGGTTATGTCCTCAAGTGTGGAGAAGTTGACAGTTGCTTGCAGAAGAGCAAGTTAGTACTGGTTGATATTTAATGCCAGAAAAGCTGGTAAGGTCAATTGGCCACTGTATGTGACTGAACAATTCTTGAAAAACGGCACAAAATCCGATGAACAGATGTTTGCCTCTGTATTTGACCTACTACATCTAACACATACTTATTTCAATACAAATACCACGATCTTAAATAATCGCTGGTATTTTTGTCGCTGAACGGCTAACGGTCAAACTGGCCGTTACAATAACACAATACTTTCCTCCTATACCACGATACGATTGAAAACTGATGAGTGGTTTGTAATTGAATTTATTAAACGAGTCTTCTTAAACAATATAAAGGAGGTTTTGTCGAGTTTTATCGGTTTAAGATGACGCGTTTAATTAATTCATTAAAAATGAATACGATTGTAAGATTCTATTTATGACGTAACAGCAGGAACAGCTTATTTTCGTCCAAACTTGACCTTGACCTCGGATATATAGTGCTGGCATTCACCACGAACAGCTGATTTTCGTCCAAACTTGACATAGACCTCCGATATATAGTGCTGGCATTCACATAGAACAGCTGATTGTCATCCAAACTTGACCTTGACCTCCGATATATAGTGCTGGCATTCACCACGAACAGCTGATTGTCGTCCAAACTTGACCTTGACCTCGGATATATAGTGCTGGCATTCACCACGAACAGCTCATTGTCGTCCAAACTTGACCTCCGATATATAGTGCTGGCATTCACCACGAACAGCTCATTGTCGTCCAAACTTGACCTTGACCTCCGATATATAGTGCTGGCATTCACCACGAACAGCTGATTGTCGTCCAAACTTGACCTTGACCTCCGATATATATTGCTGGCATTCACCACGAACAGCAATGTGGACATTCAGGACTGATCCATGTCAATATAGGTAAGGACATGCTATCGTGCGTAAAGTTGGTAACTTTTCTATCAAAACAGAACCGCGTTTTTTTTTCAGTCAAACTGACGGACAGAAACGAATATTTCAATTCACCTGTTTTGCAATGCAATGGTCCAGGTGTTAAGTAGTTCCGACAATTTTATTTTTCAACCATAAGATACGAGTTCAAAGCATTATATCACAGATCATTTTTAAATTAACAATTACTTGTTCACATCTACGTTACGCTTGTTTTGTTATTTCACTAGTGCATTATTGATATAATACACGGTATTATTACCACTCTACACGGTATGTTTATAAAGTATATGAATACTGTTTGTACGTAGGTTACGTTTTCGCTTACACTGATGGATCAAATTTAGTATCCACTCACGTTTTTTTCTATGTCAATAAAATACACTACTCTTGAATCATGATTCCTAAACAAATATTTCTCAATCGGTAAACAGTGTATTGGAGTCCTCTATACATACTGATTTTACAGTTGAAAACGAATACGTTTATAACCAGGAATGTACCGTGTGTAAACCAGAATACATTTGGAACAATTTGGACTGAAAACCGAAAGTGCCGATAAAACAAAAAGGTGAGTATTTTTTTCTATAGCAATTCAATGTGCCATATGGCTTTGTTACAGTTTCCATAAATGTGCTTTAAAACCGAATTTACCATTAATATCAAATTGAAAACATTTCTACATGCATTTGAGATTTGAGATATCGAATTAATGACTACGGAAAGAAATATGATGTGTAGAGAAATGCTCAATGAATACATCGGCTTTATTCCCGAGGTAACTACTCTACTCTAGTAGTGACTGAAATATACGAAAAAGCTGGAATACCGTTTAAAATCGTTTTAAATAGTGATCATAACTTTGAGCGTCTTGTTTTGACCTATGTTTTAAAATATATGAGCCAAGGGAATGGGTTACTGTCTCTGGTGCATTGTCAGGATAAGGGGTCGTCTTCAAACTGAACTCTGGTGCATTGTCAGGATACATACCGAAGAATCTTCATCATCAGATTAGCCGATAGTTATCGATGAGTGTGTCGCAAATCAGTGGGCACGGTGGTCGGAAACACTCGGAAATACTCGGAAGCCTCCGTGATTTACCGCTTTATGATATGATTTCTTGATCATTATCGTTCGCGACTTAATTAGCCACCCCGCTGTGTTTAGCAAACATAATGAAATTGCCCTGGGCAGTACTAATTGATCAGAATGTATTATACATGGTAGACGGACATTAGCCCCTAGCACATGCGGACATTAGCATGATACCAATCAAACAGTCATTAGAATGTGTGACAAAACCTGTCATGATATTTTAAATAGTAGAACACTTTACCTATGTAAATAATGTCCGAATTATTTTTATAGTTAATGTGTGATAAGTTTTATATTCATACAAGGAGCAGCTGTTAATCAGTTCATCTACGGTCTGACCGAGATGATAAATGATTTCTTAAGTAATTTCTTAATCGTGCATTAGTACCTGTTTTGAAATTCAGTTTTTTTATTATCTGCATTTAATTCGGTTTTACAATAAAGATTAACGACTGCTCCTTGGTTTTATATGTGTAGATAGTAGGTGCGTGCAAGATATATTTATATATTGTATGACATATTATTATGTTTTTAAGAGTTACAATAAAACTTCGAAACCTCGAACTGCCGTCTGACCTAGCAATAAGTTCGAGCAATCTATTGTTCGAGGTATCTACGGTGTACGCCTATATGTCCTAACTGACACTCAAAGCGCAGAAAAGGGCCCATTAGGTACACGAATCACAATTCAAATGTTTTACCCTAGATCATTATTTTCCTCTACGAAAAATCTTTTGAAATGAAGCTGTGGTGCATAGTGTTCAGGTATGGCGTTTTGAAAATACATCGTACTATGTGCATAGCTTGTCAGGTGTTATGGACGGTATAACGTCGCAAAACACTCATACTTAATTTCAGCTACGTTTGAAATTATTTGACATGTTGAATGATTCATTGAAATACTTGCTTGAGATTGATATATCCACCTTATGCAGTGAAATGATCAAAATAAAATATCTTATACATTTTCTGTTATTTCTACATCTATTTAAGAATGAACTGTAGGTCAAAATCTTAAGTTAATTTTATTCAATGCTTTCATCAAGTTTAATTAAACGAGAGGCGTC
This sequence comes from Mactromeris polynyma, assembly GCA_032209605.1. NCBI lineage: Eukaryota > Metazoa > Mollusca > Bivalvia > Venerida > Mactridae > Mactromeris > Mactromeris polynyma. The sequence goes on from JASFXZ010000002.1 coordinate 22,490,155, forward strand.
TATAGCGGTGCATATTCTGAATTTCTACACTTTCTATAACGACTAAACAAATTATTATGATAATTTATTAAAGAATTCAAATATCAACCAATATTTAACACAGCACGTATTTTACATATCACATTGCAAATCTTACTTTTATGAAAGGAGCATAAATATGTTGGTCTCTTATAACTTATGATTTTGGGCTATACATTGAATTTTCAATTTTACATAACTGTTGTATAATATTGTAGCTTAAATTACTCTGCAAAGTCGAATAAAAGAATGCATTCAGACGTTATATATTACATCGCGATAACGCAAACAACCTCTAGCGAACTTATTCAAATTACTGAAAGAATGTCTTGCCTACTGAAATTCATTGGAGGAATCCTCTCCAGTCCGGAATCTCCTCTAATCCGAACTTTATAGTTTGTCCGAGGGGTGCTCGGATTAGGGAGTTTCCACTGTACATGTACAACTGGCATGTAAATATCACGAAGTGCGAATACCATGTGTCGCCAATCTAACCCGTCAACAAATAATAGTATAAAATTAAGCGGTCAATGAAAGGTGTGAATTATTGTAATGTTCGACCTATCTATGGTGAACAATGAATGAAATGATTGCTAGGGACCACAAATCCTGTTCGAGTGTTCGACCTATCTCTGTTCGAGTGATCTACTGTTAGATAATATGAAATAAGAAGGGGTTTCGCCGGGACTTAAGAAACTGTTTGAGGTATCTACTGTGTTCGAGCCAAAACTGTTTGAGGTTTCGAAGTTTTACTGTATGTTATTATTTGAATGGTTAAATAATGTGTGTGTTTATTTTTAATGTAGTCTCTTATAACTCAAGTTGAGTAGTGATATACATTTTTACTGAACAGCGCTTTGATTAAACGTGGCCCTACATATGAGCGGTACTGTCACCCGGCATAAAATCAGTCCACCATTTTGTTCAACTAGTATGCGATTATTCGGATAAATCAAACCAGACAAACCACACCTGAAGGTAGTTCGGTCAGTTTGATTAACCAGTTTAAGATTTGTTATAAACAAATACAGAAGCTTGTTTTAGTTGAAACCTAGTTGGTAAAAACAAATGAAATGTTTGACAAACCAGTTTTGGATTCAAACCGGTTTGGTACAAACAAATTCGCCCTTTGTTTCGTCTAGGTAGGCTGTATAATGGTAGCTACTTAGCTCTCTAGCATTGCAAACATTTATTTGTCTCTTTTCAATAGAAATTATAATGACACTTATTTCGTCTGTTACAATTAAAAACATCATCTTGTATTTTTGATGATGGAGTGCAATTATTTATACCACGGACATATAAACCAGATGTCTATATTCGGGTATTTGTTTAATATATTTGCAAATAAACATTCAATTAAAAAGCAGGTTTTGGACACTATAGTCGGATCCCGACTAGTCTATGATTTAGGAATAAAATCTGGACGCATTAATTTTCAAATATTACCAGAGACATAAATGATAAGTTTTATCATTTTTTAGCAAACAAATCAAGCTTATCTGTCATACAGTGAAGTGAATAAGTATCAAATGTATATTATTCATGGAATGATCTATCTTGCAGAAAACGATATAAAAACTTATAAAATGTCAAACCTAATACTTTGAAATTGATTTTATATAATTTATGCAACTACTTGTCTAAATAATTGTAACATCTGTATTTTACAATATTAATAGCATTAATTTTATAATTTTCACTTTTAGATATAAAGTTAAACAATATCATATAAAAATATATTAATTGTAATCGAATTATACTGTTTTAAATTTCACATCTTTACAGAATAAAAAGTCAATCTATTGTCACCCTATAATGAACCACACCAATATTTCATTTCAAGGCTATTCTATAAAAAGTCACATTTCCCCTAAATTCTTCCCTATAAAGCGCACTAAATGTTAATTAACAGCTTGTATAATCGCTGCTGGACCCCTTTGATATCTTTAACGGATAAAAAGTTATACTAATTTAAAGCTAAAATCCTTCATAGTTCTATATAGGCATTTTTGCGCGGTATCGATTATCGGATGATGAGAATTCTGCCACACGAGGGGTCGTCTTCAAACTGAACTCTGGTGCATTGTCAGGATAAGGGGTCGTCTTCAAACTGAAACTCTGGTGCATTGTCAGGATAAGGGGTCGTCTTCAAACTGAACTCTGGTGCATTGTCAGGATAAGGGGTCGTCTTCAAACTGAACTCTGGTGCATTGTCAGGATAAGGGATAGTCTTCAAACTGAACTCTGGTGCATTGTCAGGATAAGGGGTCGTCTTCAAACTGAAAATCTGGTGCATTGTCAGGATAAGGGGTCGTCTTCAAACTGAACACTGGTGCATTGTCAGGATAAGGGGTCGTCTTCAAACTGAAACTCTGGTGCATTGTCAGGATAAGGGGTCGTCTTCAAACTGAACTCTGGTGCATTGTCAGGATAAGGTGTCGTCTTCAAACTGAAACTCTGGTGCATTGTCAGGATAAGGGGTCGTCTTCAAACTGAACTCTGGTGCATTGTCAGGATAAGGGGTCGTCTTCAAACTGAAACTCTGGTGCATTGTCAGGATAAGGGGTCGTCTTCAACCTGAACTCTGGTGCATTGTCAGGATAAGGGGTCGTCTTCAAACTGAACTCTGGTGCATTGTCAGGATAAGGGGTCGTCTTCAAACTGAACTCTGGTGCATTGTCAGGATAAGGGGTCGTCTTCAAACTGAACTCTGGTGCATTGTCAGGATAAGGGGTCGTCTTCAAACTGAAAACAGAGGAGTACTTTGAGCTCCATAGATGAAGTTGGTAATTAGAAATCTCAAAATCCTATTAGTTTGGTATATTTCTATAACGAGTAATAGTCCGGAAACCCCTTTAAATCGGACATTTTGTCTAGTCCCGAGCTCGTCCGGTTTAAAGGGGTTATTAGACTCATTTTATATAATCGCTGCTTTGACCAAACATTAACTGTACTATTATTATTGCAGATGACCACTCTTTTGGAGAAGCTTCCCAGCCGTCGTGCATTGAAATTGAGCCTAAATAAACTCAAGACAAAAAAGAAAATGGCAGTGACATTAAGCTGTAGTATTTTATGCATCATTGTGTATGTTGCTACACACTTCGGGGATTATTCAGTTGTACGACGTAGGTATGATAAATCTTTCTACAATCAGCCGTGCCATTTACCAGAGTTAGATCCATTTCATCCGGACGCTATGAAAGACGTGAGGGAAGTGTCACCGATTAACTGTGACCATGTACCACAGGTAGTGCATATTAACTCCAACAACGAATTGGTTTTTAACAAAACGGCTTTGGATATTCTTAATATCAAAATGGCATCTGTAGCATGTAGATGTTCAGTTATAAGCATGCGAACTGATGATAGCACTATATATTTTGCTCCAGCAGAACCATGTGTCCCCCCGGTTAATATAACCTCTGACTTCTTTCGAATACAATGTTACAGCGATGGGAAGTCACTAATGGATGACATGCTGACGCGTGTAACTGCTATACACAAGCCAATGAAGAGACCCGGCGATGACAATGAATTTAGTGTCTTGATGTTTGGCTTGGACAGTGTATCCAGATCTATGGCAATAAGGTCCATACCTAAAACTTTCAAATATTTAGCTGATACTTTAGGTGGATACGACATGAAAAAATATATGAAAATAGCAGACAACACATTCCCTAACACGATGGCTTTGTTAACTGGAAAGTTTGCTTTTAGTACTGAATTGCCAGCCAAGGATTGTGTAACAAACTTTTGCGACGTGTTTCCATTTATTTGGCAAAACTTTTCCAGAAATGGTTATGCAACGTTATATGCAGAAGACCTTCCGGTTTTGAGCACGTTTAATCTTAAGAAAAGAGGTTTCCACAACCCTCCTGCAGATCATTATATGAGACCATTTTGGCGCGCAGTTGACCAACTTCATCCCCAACGACTTATTTCAAATGAGATTAAAGATAATGCTTTGCTTGGGAAAGTTGCTTCTATTGTTAACATAAGAGAATCACTGGACTGTTTAGGCAATGGTCCCAATCATATGAAACAGATCAATTATCTCAAACAATTTATACAGACGTACAAGCATACCAAGAAATTTGCATACTCGTTTTTAGTCGAACTTGCACATAGAGACCAAAATCTTATACGTACAGCAGATAATGACTTTGTCGACTTTTTCAAATGGCTGAAGTCTGGTGGTTTTCTTGAAAACACGGTATTAATAGTATTTTCTGATCACGGATCACGAAGTGCCCAAGCCACGCATATTCTAAGGATGGAAAACAGTCTTCCGTTACTTAATATTATACTTCCAGATAGATTCAAAAGTAAATATCCTCATATAATGCGCAGCCTAGAAATCAACAGAAATCGTCTTACAAGTACGTTCGACCTTCATGCAACACTTAGGACGTTATTAAACGGTAACTATGACAACCCAGGACACTATAAGGTCGGGGTCGACGTACGAGGGATAAGTATGTTTGGTGAGATTTCTGATCAGCGATCTTGTTCAGGTAAATTGTTACATTTTATGCTTCTGTTTTGTTTTCTTGTGATGGAACATAAAGAACTTGAAGCAGAAGAACAAATTGGCAATGGCCGGTACATATTCATTATATAGTCCTACATTTTGTGGCTGAGATAAAAGTATTACACCGCAGCTATAAAATTTAAAGAAAACAAAACAGACAGATATTATAAACTGTACAATAAAATAATTACAATCATTGCTCCTTAAGGGCCTCTGTTTTATGTATACCCGTCATCCACATTCATTCTAAATTGATCATATTTCTTTGTAGATGCGAATATACCTGATCATTTCTGCGTGTGTTATAAAGCAACACAAGTTAACATCAGCAATGATTCTAACGTACCAAACATTGCCGAAGCGTTGGTGCAGAAGTTAAACGACATGCAGAAACATGAAGCTAAATGTTCCGTGCTGAGTCTACACAAAATCATCGAAGCAAGCAGTATGACCGAAGCTTTAACACTTGATCATATTGTTCGAAAGAACTTTTGGTCTGAGGAGACCGTTGTCCAACAAAATCCGGATGTTTTGAAACGATATAATATTGTCATCGAGACTGTCCCCGGGAATGGTCAGTTTTATAGTACAGTAAATGTGGACAAACACGGACTTACAACAATATCTAAGGATATCGACAGGGTTAACAGATATGGATCACAATCTCATTGTATAGACGAGCATAATTTAAGACCAATATGTTATTGCAAGAAGCAATTGAATTAGTGGTGCATTATGTTGTAGTATTCTAGGATGTAACGACTTTCATATAGTGTTTTAGATATACGACCGTCAATTAATAAAACCAAACATCCAGTTTTTCAGACTGGTCCTATTTTGTTCTTCTGTGAGCAACTGACAATTACTCAAACGAACTAGACAGAGTAATGCTGGATTTATACGCCGCTTTTCATCAGCATTTCAGTTCTGTTCAGTCCAGTTATTGCGGCGGTCAGTTGACCTACCATTGTACATGGCTTACTTACATTCCACAAGCAACTGGAACTTCCCTGCTTGAATGAGGTGTCGTAGACAAATGACTTTGGATGTACAATTTATTAATAGAATTGTCTTGGATAACTCACGCCTCTCCATAACAAGACAAAGTGAATGAATATTGTTAATGTGATTACATTGTATTTCATTCTGACAATATTAACATAAATTACTACCCTGTTACACTTGGTTTGTCACCCTAATATGCCACGTAATCAACCAATCAATCAACCAATCAATCAATCACTTGATAAATCAGTCAGTCGATTGCTCGGTTACGTCGTCAATTGATTGATCAGTAATTCGATGACTCGACTACTCTGTAAATCAATACAGTTTTGTGAAAACAGCATATGTATTGGAGACATTACTTAGATGTTAACACTTGTTACTATTATGTTATAATTATATATTGTGTTACACTTGGTTTGTCACCTTAATTTGCCACGTAATCAACCAATCAATCAACCAATCAATCAATCACTTGATAAATCAGTCAGTCGATTGCTCGGTTACGTCGTCAATTGATTGATCAGTAATTCGATGACTCGACTACTCTGTAAATCAATACAGTTTTGTGAAAACAGCATATGTATTGGAGACATTACTTAGATGTTGACACTTGTTACTATTATGTAATAATTATATTGTGTTACACTTGGTTTGTCACCTTAATTTGCCACGTAATCAACCAATCAATCAACCAATCAATCAATCACTTGATAAATCAGTCAGTCGATTGCTCGGTTACGTCGTCAATTGATTGATCAGTAATTCGATGACTCGACTACTCGGTAAATCAATACAGTTTTGTGAAAACAGCATATGTATTGGAGACATTACTTAGATGTTAACACTTGTTACTATTATGTTATAATTATATATTGTGTTACAGTGATTTGTTATATGCACTCAGCGGTAACAAATCAATCAAGCACATGAATTGTGTTCATATACTCAAGTTCCATATGGCAACAGTTCAGTTACTTAATTTCTTAGTTGTAGAAATTCAATAAAATATTTTATCAGCCGATCGTTGTGGCGTTTTATTTTTGCTTCGTACTTTCAACATGTTCCATCTGTCGGAGCTGCTCTCTTCATTCACATGTTCCATCTGTCAGAGCTACTCTCTTCATTCTCATGTTCCATCTGTCAGAGCTGCTCTCTTCATTCTCTATGTTCCATCTGTCAGAGCTGCTCTCTTCATTCTCATGTTCCATCTGTCAGAGCTGCTCTCTTCATTCTCTATGTTCCATCTGTCAGAGCTGCTCTCTTCATTCTCACGTTCCATCTGTCAGAGCTGCTCTCTTCATTCACATGTTCCATCTGTCAGAGCTGCTCTCTTCATTCTCTATGTTCCATCTGTCAGAGCTGCTCTCTTCATTCTCATGTTCCATCTGTCAGAGCTGCTCTCTTCATTCTCTATGTTCCATCTGTCAGAGCTGCTCTCTTCATTCACATGTTCCATCTGTCAGAGCTGCTCTCTTCATTCTCATGTTCCATCTGTCAGAGCTGCTCTCTTCATTCTCTATGTTCCATCTGTCAGAGCTGCTCTCTTCATTCACATGTTCCATCTGTCAGAGCTGCTCTCTTCATTCTCTATGTTCCATCTGTCAGAGCTGCTCTCTTCATTTTCATGTTCCATCTGTCAGAGCTGCTCTCTTCATTCTCTATGTTCCATCTGTCAGAGCTGCTCTCTGCATTCTCTATGTTCCATCTGTCAGAGCTGCTCTCTTCATTCTCATGTTCCATCTGTCAGAGCTGCTCTCTTCATTCACATGTTCCATCTGTCAGAGCTGCTCTCTTCATTCTCATGTTCCATCTGTCAGAGCTGCTCTCTTCATTCACATGTTCCATCTGTCAGAGCTGCTCTCTTCATTCACATGTTCCATCTGTCAGAGCTGCTCTCTTCATTCTCATGTTCCATCTGTCAGAGCTGCTCTCTTCATTCACATGTTCCATCTGTCAGAGCTGCTCTCTTCATTCACATGTTCCATCTGTCAGAGCTGCTCTCTTCATTCAAATGTTCCATCTGTCAGAGCTGCTCTCTTCATTCTCATGTTCCATCTGTCAGAGCTGCTCTCTTCATTCACATGTTCCATCTGTCAGAGCTGCTCTCTTCATTCACATGTTCCATCTGTCAGAGCTGCTCTCTTCATTCACATGTTCCATCTGTCAGAGCTGCTCTCTTCATTCACATGTTCCATCTGTCAGAGCTGCTCTCTTCATTCACATGTTCCATCTGTCAGAGCTGCTCTCTTCATTCACATGTTCCATCTGTCAGAGCTGCTCTCTTCATTCACATGTTCCATCTGTCAGAGCTGCTCTCTTCATTCACATGTTCCATCTGTCAGAGCTGCTCTCTTCATTCTCTATTTTTAAAGTCAGTATCAAAGAACTGGGGGTTGAATTATGTTTGATGCATTTGTCACCGTTTGTGACAATTCCTTTATATGGAAGTTATGTCATATAAGCCACATGGAAAACTCACATGGAAAGGATTTCCACGCGTATTTGTGTTTGTTATTTGATAATTTTAATACTCCTGAAAATAATTGGGTGAAGTGAGAAACGCTCAATGCTTAAATCAGATTTATTCGCGAGATAATTCTTGATGACGACATTTTGTATGAAATATACGAACGAAGAAAGTTGGATTGTAATCTGATGTTATTGTTTTCAAAATAATTTTAATTTAAAAAACAAGGTGATACTGGATATTACATGGACTTCGTATTATCGTAATACATGCACATGCTTTATATTAAAGTGTGCTCTCCTGCAATGAGGTAATACAATGTTTACAGGTTTAAAAATGCGATGACAAATCTTAGTACGATTAGATGATCTGAATTCAAATATAATTTAACACTTGTGCTGATATATTTCATTTTTTCGTGGCGAATATATGAACAAATAAACATATTAAAGCAAACAAGTTAGACTGGAAGCATGAAAATAACATTGAAATAATAGCAAAATTTCGATTTGACTTCGATGTAGCATTTAAGCATACCACTAAATACAGACATAGATGTATGTATGCGTTTGACTTAAACAAATAGTAATATATCAGCCTATTAAAAATAGTTCTTGATATTTGATTTAGACGATGTTTGCATAATCTTTAGATGAACAATGTTTATACAAAAGCCCTGTCTTAAAAACTCGACACAGTCATGAATAAATTATATTGAGTTATTAATAGTTTATATATCCTTTCCTTTAGACTCCCGTCCCTCTTCTAATAACATAAGTATATTGGTGAAAAGTGACTAGTTATGTATGCATTGAAATTGAATGATTCAAACTGAACATTATGATCATGACACGAAAAAATATTTCTTATGGAAACGCACTTATTTCTACGCTTTCTAAACATAGTGGATAGCAAATTAATATTCACTTAACAATGTACAAGGGAGAGAATATCCGTAAAATATTGTCATAACCATGTATTCCTTTGTGTTGTGATAGCGATGTTGACCTGGGCCAGGCTTCGATGTTTGAAAACGTCTCCAAATATTTTGAGATTTTTCTATATTAATATTTTAATCTGTCGCAAACGCATCACTCCACGGAATGCACTTCGGGTTATACATCGTGCTATTCTACCATATTGAATGTTGTAAGAAGTGTAGTGTGCACCTAATAAAACGTTGTTTCATCACTTTCGTCAACTTACAATACAATGTTTTATACGCAGTATGGTGTCAGTGGTCCATTTTGGTATGCTGCTGGTGCAACCATTCAGATTCTATTGTTTGCAATGGTATCAGTAGAGCTGCGTATCCGAGCACCAGGAGCGAAGACTTTTCTTCAAGTTATTCGTGCTAGATTTGGAACTTCAACACATAAGGTCTTCGTGGCGTATGCCCTGCTCACAAACATTGTCGTCACAGCCAATTCTATGCTAGGTAAGCGAAAACAGCTCGTATATTAAGGGTTACTGCATGTGACCAACATGTATCAGATGTGGCGGAATGTTATATGGTGTAACACTTTGCATGTCATTATCCCGATCCCGATATCCTATAGGGTCCGTCTAGGTACACGTACGTTGTAATCCCGATATCCTATAGGGTCCGTCTAGGTACACGTACGTTGTAATCCCGATATCCTATAGGGTCCGTCTAGGTACACGTACGTTGTAATCCCGATATCCTATAGGGTCCGTCTAGGTACACGTACGTTGTAATCCCGATATCCTATAGGGTCCGTCTAGGTACACGTACGTTGTAATCCCGATATCCTAATCCCGATATCCTATAGGGTCCGTCTAGGTACACGTACGTTGTAATCCCGATATCCTATAGGGTCCGTCTAGGTACACGTACGTTGTAATCCCGATATCCTAAAGGGTCCGTCTAGGTACACGTACGTTGTAAAAATATTGAGGGTATTCAGGGACAAAAGTGGGGAAGAGTTGCGCAGGGAAAGCCACAGTCACAAAACGGGTTCTGTCCTCTACTTCAGATCTGACAGGAATACCAACTGAGAAAACCAAAACTGGGAAGAGATACTATTATGACACTTAACGGAAGGGGAAGAGTTTAAGTTATCATTGTAATAATACATGGAAACGGTCAGTTATTTCTAAGACTTAATGAATAATGTAAAACTTTTGAGGTCTACGCTACAACTATATGCCGTTTAGCTGTATGCTAAAATTCAATCTGGGATAAAAGGAAGATAATGTTTGAATATTTGTCCTTAATAAACATGTTTTAAAAATACCAAATCCATATGCAAACAAGTTGTCTAACACGAATGTAAACAACACCCGAAAGGAGACAAGTTATAATAATCCATGTGATATATGGCCGTATCTCATACACTGGTATGCAGCGGTAAAGCAAATGTTCGTGGTATACGTAGCGGGAAATCCATTGTTTTCCTGAAAGTATATCGGCATTTATCTGATAGTTCGAAGCATGAAATATATGCTATTTTATTATAAAACACGTGGACTTACAGTTGACAGCTGTAGAAAGAAGCACAGTGCATCAGATGAAATAATTCGTACTAATTTTCAACGTCGATTTAGCGGAAATTAAGTTTTAAGGCGAACGCCTTGCCATGTGTTTTGACAAGTTTATCAAATTATACACGTGCATGAAATTAAGGGGTTAGTTTTAAAATGTAGAAGTTTCTCGAGTATTAGTTTCATGTGTTTGCCGTGATACTAACTAAAGATTTCCATTAATGATCGTTTAAGGTGTCGTCGAATATATGAAAATACCTCTAACAACATAAATAGGCAATTAGCAGACATAAAAAGAGCAAATTCGACAAGTAGCAACTCGGGTAGGTAGGTCCGTAAAGCAGTAGACTGCCATACTGAAGGTCGCATGTTCTAAAACCGGATGGGGTACGTTCATCATAACAACCTGGCTGAAGATAAAATATCCAAAGTCATATGACCTTCACCTCTGATTCATGCCGGAAGTTGTTTGTTGCTTGTGGCAAATAGGTTAGTACTGGTTGGTAACCAAGGAAAACTGTTTAAGTCAACTGACCGTCGTACTTTACAGACATATTGTTGACCAATGGCGTATAACTCCGACCCAAATAAAATATGTTAATATCCGATACATGGTTTTCAGGTATTTGTTTTCTATGACCGGTTATATTGTATTACAGGAGGGTCAGCAGTACTATCCGGCCTTACAAAGGATATGGGTGTGGAATACGCCGCCATGTTGATGACGAGTGTGATAGGAACATACACTCTGATTGGTGGTCTGGGTGCGACATTCTATGTATCCTTCTTCAACACAGCTATGATCATGATTATGATGATGGTGTTTGTTGTACGTGTGTATGATAATTCAGACAATGCTGATAATCCACTTGGTAAGCCGAACATTCGATATTGTCGGTAGTTCTTTCCAGTACCTGCCTATGCCCCTCAATATTGTCGGTAGTTCTTTCCAGTACCTGCCTATGTCACCCAATAGTGTCGGTAGTTCTTTCCAGTACCTGCCTATCTATGTCCCCCAATAGTGTCGGTAGTTCTTTCCAGTACCTGTCTATGTCCCCCAATAGTGTCGGTAGTTCTTTCCAGTACCTGCCTATGTCCCCCAATAGTGTCGGTAGTTCTTTCCAGTACCTGTCTATCTATGTCCCCCAATAGTGTCGGTAGTTCTTTCCAGTACCTGCCTATGTCCCCCAATAGTGTCGGTAGTTCTTTCCAGTACCTGCCTATGTCCCCCAATAGTGTCGGTAGTTCTTTCCAGTACCTGTCTATCTATGTCCCCCAATAGTGTCGGTAGTTCTTTCCAGTACCTGCCTATGTCCCCCAATAGTGTCGGTAGTTCTTTCCATTACCTGCCTATGTCCCCCAATAGTGTCGGTAGTTCTTTCCAGTACCTGCCTATGTCCCCCAATAGTGTCGGTAGTTCTTTCCAGTACCTGCCTATGTCCCCCAATAGTGTCGGTAGTTCTTTCCAGTACCTGCCTATGTCCCCCAATAGTGTCGGTAGTTCTTTCCAGTACCTGCCTATGTCCCCCAATAGTGTCGGTAGTTCTTTCCATTACCTGCCTATTTCCCCCAATAGTGTCGGTAGTTCTTTCCAGTACCTGTCTATCTATGTCCCCCAATAGTGTCGGTAGTTCTTTCCAGTACCTGCCTATGTCCCCCAATAGTGTCGGTAGTTCTTTCCAGTACCTGTCTATGTCCCGCAAAATAGTAGAAGGAGCACATGTGGTTTTCCTCCATCCGAAAATCTGAAGTGATTATTTGTCCCTTGCTGTTTATGTGACACAAAGCTCCAGTAAAAAACTGTTCGTAGTGGGATAGTTGCAGAGTATGACAAGTACCTTAATTGTAGCTTCTGTTCAGCATTAACGTTCATGTCTTTGTGCAATATTTTACTCTTTTGGTGGCAACGACGAAACAACGACGTTACATTATGTTACGAAAATCAACAATTAAAAACTGTAAATCATATCGATATCTCGTTAGTAAGCCTTTAGAACAAAAATGTATAATTTATTGACATATTTATAGTTTTCTTCTGAGTATTGTCATAGCAACACGAGACCGCATATTTTATTATATGATATAATTAAAGTATAGTCGACAAACCATTTATTTTATGTACGGTATTAATTCCTTTGAGATGTCCGTGACACATGCGGATCTTTAGAAAGTATAGAATTTAATGCACTTGTAAACGGTTTCGTAAGATATTAGTCTTGTATCTGCAAGGTCGTAAATTCAATGTAATGAATCGTTTATTCAGCATTCTCACTGATACTTTGATTCCTGAAGTTGATTTTTTAAAATTGTGACGTTGAAATAATGAATTCACGAATTCGTAAAGTGGAAATTTTGAAAATGTTAATCAATCCACATCTGAAAAAAAAGTAATGAAACATTCATTAACGACAAGATATGCAACTTTAGATCACCTACTACATTTTTCACACTCTGTATTACCTATTGCTCCATTCTGTCAGAAATTCTCAATTGTAAATGTTTCACTATGTCGTGATATACCCACGTGTTTATGAAATGGTTATCAGTCGTTTCCTATATTGAAATAAACTGAATTATCCGATTGCTGGTATATTGTCTAGTTTTGTTTCATACGGGTTAATACAAGTTTATCAATCATAGTTTAGTAACTGACACAATCAGATTTGCCGAGTATCCAACAGTATATACAGACACGTTTGCAGACACCTTGTTCACCTAAGTCATTAAGATGTAATACTTTCATACAAATCTTCGCAGAATGCATAGTATATCAGACTGGGCTTTGATGTTGCCAGTCATTATACACTAGATACAGACATATGTATTATGAACTTTTCTATACAACTGGTTTCAGGTTCAGAACACAGTGTGTATGAATACCTTACATGTAGCCAGGGACCAGAGGGTAACAGGGACCAGAGTTTTCTAACACTCATCTCTAACTCAGGATTCATGTTTGGCATGATAACAATTGCAAGTAGGTAGTAACTGTTCTAAAACATATACAACAATGTGTATTGTTCCCTAGAAGCTAGCCGCTGTAGTAGGTAGTAACTGTTCTAAAACATATACAACAATGTGTATTGTTCCCTAGAAGCTAGCCGCTCAATATTGACTAATTAACGAAATATTCTATTCAGTCTTGGAAAAACAAGGAATTCTTTGTCAATGGATATCAAAAAGTGAATGACTCAGATACTCCATTTCAAACATTGAATATATTGTTAATACTTGGCAATTTCGTTAAAACGTAATTTACAATGAATCTATTGAAGTAATATATTTCTTTAATACGGTGTGATATTGTCTTTGTACAAATAAACGATGATATTTCTGTCTATTATGTCTGTAGATTGAAAGAATTTTGACGACAAGTCGCATGGACTTATAGCTCGTATTTTCGATATACATGTACTAGTATATTTTTCATAAAAATACAGATAAATCGTAAAGAAACTTACATCGCTATTATTTAATGAACTACACAACATGTTCCTAGTGTACGGTTCGTAGCATTTCGAGTGTATCTTCAAGAAATTATGCATTTAATCTCATAATCAATTATTGATCGAACTTGTTTCCGCAATATTCGTTTACCAATCGTCGAGATAGAGATATGTATTCGCCGCGGTCATGTTCGAATGTTGGTGTCAGAGCAAGCTCTGGTTTCGCGTCTACCTCCGTAATGCAAAATTTAGAAAAAAACTCGAATAACGATGTACGAGCTGGCTCGTTTTTCGCCTCCAGATATGTATTCGCCGCGGTCATGTTCGAATGTTGGTGTCAGAGCTAGCTCTGGTTTCGCGTCTAGCTCCGTAATGCAAAATTTAGAAAAAAACTCGAATAACGATGTACGAGCTGGCTCGTTTTTCGCCTCCAGATATGTATTCGCCGCGGTCATGTTCGAATGTTGGTGTCAGAGCTAGCTCTGGTTTCGCGTCTCGCTCCGTAATGCAAAATTTAGAAAAAAACTCGAATAACGATGTACGAGCTGGCTCGTTTTTCGCCTCCAGATATGTATTCGCCGCGGTCATGTTCGAATGTTGGTGTCAGAGCTAGCTCTGGTTTCGCGTCTAGCTCCGTAATGCAAAATTTAGAAAAAAACTCGAATAACGATGTACGAGCTGGCTCGTTTTTCGCCTCCAGATATGTATTCGCCGCGGTCATGTTCGAATGTTGGTGTCAGAGCTAGCTCTGGTTTCGCGTCTAGCTCCGTAATGCAAAATTTAGAAAAAAACTCGAATAACGATGTACGAGCTGGCTCGTTTTTCGCCTCCAGATATGTATTCGCCGCGGTCATGTTCGAATGTTGGTGTCAGTGCTAGCTCTGGTTTCACGTCTAGCTCCGTAATGCAAAATTAAGAAAAAAAACTCGAATAGCGATATACGAGCTGGCTCGTTTTTCGCCTCCAGATATGTATTCGCCGCGGTCATGTTCGAATGTTGGTGTCAGTGCTAGCTCTGGTTCACATTTATGTTTGTATTCAAATAATAAAAAACTCGAATAACGATGCACGAGCTAGCATGTTATTCGACTCTTAGATATGTATTCGGCGCGGACCCGATTCGAATGTTGATGTCAGTGCTAGTTCTGGGTTCGATTGTAGGTGTGTATTTAAATATATACTAGTAAGTCAAATAATGATGTCAGTGTCTGTCTTCAACCTAGATCGTTATTGAATGTTGATGTACGGTTGCTGCGCTAACTTCACTCAACTGAGCTAGTGTATGTTTTATTCTAAGAAGATTTTATGTATGATTAGGATTGTGGAAGTGGCTGTCAATGGCTCGGTTAATATTTCAAATCAGAACATTTTCCAGGAACAAAAGACAGCGTTTTTATGGTTATTTTCTGTATTGTTGAAATGATTCTAAGTGGTTTTTCGCATGTTATTAACATATCTTGCGGAATAATGAATACACATGAATGTCAACTAGAAACATACTTGTGATACAGCATAGCGACATCGACTTTCCTTAAGAAATCGAAAGTTCAATAGTTAAAGACCTAAAGACAACATTTCGGTTATGCTTAATTGGTGTGTTAATCGTTATTATAACTAATTAGCGGAATGGTATTGATGTTAAGTGCATAGATCCAGTTTATTAATCGAACATGTTGTCTAAACCTACACATAATTTTGCTTAATATGGGACAGTAGAACAGTGAACTTAAATATCTTACAGAATGTTAATGCCGTCAGCATCATTATACCCCCATATCTTCATTTTGATGTCTTTAGTTTTGTAACTATGCAATTTCATTAAAAAATAATGAATAGTTTAGCTTCGAGACATCTACCCAAGGCAGTGAAAAGCATTGTAGCGTATTTGATATCAATCTAATGAGATCTGTAACAATATACCTTGTGGAATATTCAATGCAATTACGTCAATCAATTAAAGGAATAATTCATATCTGAATACAGTAGGAGGGCACATTACAATGTTCTTGGTCTTCCACATTTTTATAGGCAAGATGGATTTATCTAAACCACGATCTTTATTAGTTACTGAGATACTTGCGAATGATAACGTGTGTGACAGTAGAGAGTGATACAATCTTTGAAGTTGTCTGTTTGTCACAGAGCAGTTAATAAAATGAAGTAATCAGAGAAAAGAGTAGTTATTTAATATTTGTGTAAAAAGGATTGTACTCAGGGAAATTTATTGAGAAATTAGATCTACGCTTTGTGATGAGTGGCCTTCATATTGCTGTGCTGCATGTAAGCGTGTCGACAAGCTGTGTTTCGAGAATGTTGACACTAGACAAGAAGTTGATCAGTAGTTGTCGTATTTCCAGAGGGAGGACTTTGAACTTGTTTTCGACAAACCAAGAACACTTTGTGAAAATGATTGTGGTCGTGGATGAAACATGTGTCCACCTGTGTCAAAATCGAAATGAAAACAGTAGAAACATTACGTTATATTGTACCTCCACCAAAGAAATTTAAGCGAAAACATAAGTTGGCAGGGTGATGACATTTGTATTAGGGATTTGCAAGGAGAGAGTCATGGTGTATTATCGTGAAAAGGTCCAACAATAGTTTATATATATATATTATGTTGATCAAATATGATACAAGAGTACAATGAATTAATCTTAAAGAGTTCATCCCAACAGTATAAAGAGATCAATCACCATGCAACATAATTTTGTTAGTTGATGGAGAATGTCAAAGAAAAGTGGGCAGTAAACTACAACAGTAACACTGACAGTACATTGAGCAGTATGAGAAGTAATGCAGGTATGACAGGATGTTTGTTACAGACTAGGTACAACAGTAACACTGACAGTACATTGAGCAGTATGAGAAGTAATGCTGGTATGACAGGATGTTTGTTACAGACTAGGTACAACAGTAACACTGACAGTACATTGAGCAGTATGAGAAGTAATGCTGGTATGACAGGATGTTTGTTACAGACTAGGTACAACAGTAACACTGACAGTACATTGAGCAGTATGAGAAGTAATGCTGGTATGACAGGATGTTTGTTACAGACTAGGTACAACAGTAACACTGACAGTACATTGAGCAGTATGAGAAGTAATGCTGGTATGACAGGATGTTTGTTACAGACTAGGTACAACAGTAACACTGACAGTACATTGAGCAGTAAGAGAAGTAATGCTGGTATGACAAGATGTTTGTTACAGACTAGGTACAACAGTAACACTAACAGTACATTGAGCAGTATGAGAAGTAATGCTGGTATGACAGGATGTTTGTTACAGACTAGGTACAACAGTAACACTGACAGTACATTGAGCAGTATGAGAAGTAATGCTGGTATGACAGGATGTTTGTTACAGACTAGGTACAACAGTAACACTGACAGTACATTGAGCAGTATGAGAAGTAATGCTGGTATGACAGGATGTTTGTTACAGACTAGGTACAACAGTAACACTGGCAGTACATTGAGCAGTAAGAGAAGTAATGCTGGTATGACAGGATGTTTGTTACAGACTAGGTACAACAGTAACACTGACAGTACATTGAGCAGTATGAGAAGTAATGCTGGTATGACAGGATGTTTGTTACAGACTAGGTACAACAGTAACACTGACAGTACATTGAGCAGTAAGAGAAGTAATGCTGGTATGACAGGATGTTTGTTACAGACTAGGTACAACAGTAACACTAACAGTAAATTGAGCAGTATGAGAAGTAATGCTGGTATGACAGGATGTTTGTTACAGACTAGGTACAACAGTAACACTGACAGTACATTGAGCAGTAAGAGAAGTAATGCTGGTATGACAGGATGATTGTTACAGACTAGGTACAACAGTAACACTGACAGTACATTGAGCAGTAAGAGAAGTAATGCTGGTATGACAGGATGTTTGTTACAGACTAGGTACAACAGTAACACTGACAGTACATTGAGCAGTAAGAGAAGTAATGCTGAGGTCATGTAACGAAGAACAATGTACCTGTACACACGTCTCACGTAATAGTAGCTGCTGTGTGTGCCTTTGGACTACATCTGCATTCTCCGTATTACCTGACTTAGCACCCTGTTTTGTTCTGCCCCCTAGCATCAGGTGTTTATTCCGATACCTTCATGTGAATATAACGGCAGTGGAACCAAAGCGCTATTTGGTAGCGTACCTTTTTCAAGTCTCTTTGCCAAAATGAAATATGAACTGCATGGAAGAGATCACGGTCATTGATGTTGTTGAAACATTTGTGTTTTATTCGAGAAGAATCACATTGATCGACTCCTGTGATCAACAAATGTGAATATTAGAAAACACATTTGCCATTCTATTAGTTCAAAAAGCGTAATGACAGATATTCCTGTGGCGCATATGTTACGAGCCAAAAACTATACATGTGTAATACCAGTCATGACATATATGAAGGTGTATTTTGCAAATAGGAAATAATTTATAATATGTAATCACATTACAGGTGGGTTTGGCACTTCATACGTGGATCAGTCATACTGGCAGAGTAGTGTGGCAGCCAAACCACGGCAAGGTGTGCTGGGCTTTCTGGCGGGCGGCATTGTCTGGTTTTCTATACCATTTGCACTGGCAACAACAATGGGATTAGCGTATATAGCATTGAGTGCAAGACAGAACCAACCATTATTGGTGGATGAAGATGTTGAAATAGGTATACCAAGTACACCGTTATCATTGGGAGTTTGTTATACATATACGATATATATATATATTCATTTAATATTATATATCACTTCGTCTTATCAATGATCAGCTTGCAACGGTTTAATGCGATACAGGTGGTTGAAATGGAGAACTCTGATTGGTCGGATTCGTATGAACATAGCATCACCATTCACTACCGTTTATCTCATTAACAATAAATGTGTAAGTATAGATGGAAATGTGAGCTTTCTGATCAATGGATACTTGCAAGCTATACTGTAAAGTACTCAGGCACCATACGTCTGATTTCGTGATTACATTAATGTTGCTTTCCCTGAAGAAAATGGTTGATAATTGTTAGTCTTCATTACTGTAATCACTTTGAGATATCAGTATCCAAATACGTTCACTATGTATTTGAAATAGCAGTCTTGCTTTCCGTATCGGGTACAATTGTTCTTTACGAATGTTATCACTTTAAATTCACATCAAAGTTATGTTTGATGAATAGGTTTGTTAAACGACCATTAGCATTGTAGTTGCTGTTGAAAATACAGGCACAGAGCGTCTCTTCAGATCAAACGAATTACATGTAGTTCTGTTACTTGAGCAATGATTCTTTTCGACATCGTATTTAATCTTGCGCGAGATGATCTAAGTGAAACAAAGAGACGCTAATGAGTCAGATGTAACTGGACCGTTATGCTTTGAGTGAAAAAACCCATCTGCTGATACATTCGATAATAACCTGATGTCTAAAGTGTTTTGGATACATTTTTAACAAATAGTATATCAAACAAGATCAAATATCATTCTTATTACAAACAAGAGCTATGAAACAGAAAACCAGGAAGCTTATTAAATGATGACGTCATATGAATTGTGCCGTTTTTATGGCAGGTCACGTGGTACATGGTGTCTGTACAAATAGTGCGTATAATTGTGTCAAGCGTTTCAGTCAACATATACAACAATGACTTAAATACCCCGTTAAACTACTAATGCTGTCACAGAAAAAAGTTGTCAGTTTCAAATCTGCTTTTATTTCACGCTAAATGATTTACTCCGTTGTGTGGTTACGACTTTGTACACAGATGAGACTGTTCGATGATAAAAAAGGTGATACTAATTTATGTAACGTTCTTTGTAAAAACCTATAAGATCTCAAAACCGTAGTAAAATAATGAGTCCCGATTTCTTTAAAGAGCACAACTTTAGCCATTCCAAATAAAACGACCTTATATTTCGGGTCGGATAAATGTTGAATTAGGACTTGAATATTTTGGGTTGAGAATATTCATAGAATTGTGTGTTTGTCCGCTTTTGATGAACATTTAAAGCTTTTGTTTGTTTGTCTCGAGTGGATATATACAACGATTGTATGTATGTCCTTAGAACTCTGCAACGTGTCTCTCCACATTGCTGGTGAAGTTAGTATATGCAAATCCAGTATTTGTTTTGCACTCATGTTTAACTGTTGATTCTCTGAATATATAAATTTCCTGAAAATGGGTCCATTAAATGTTCTATATTTTAATGTATGTGGATATTTTGCAAGGTTTGGTATTACCTGTTGTTGCTCAACGTATGTTTGGAAGTGCTGGTGAGATAATGATGTTAGTGATGACAGTGATGGCTGTGGTGTCCACAGGGTCTGCTGAAGTGGTGGCTGTTACATCAATCCTTGTCTATGATATATATCAATTGTACCTGAAGGTTTGTGCTTATTCTATGTGATTTTTTTATTTTGACTTCTAGAGGTGGGATCTAGTTAAGAAGGTGTCCGTGTGATACCAACCATTACCATTGTATTTATTTTTTTCCAATGACTGTACTTGCCACGTGGTATCCGGCAGTTATTTCCATCAACAATTACTGTTTTCACAACCACCATATTCTATGGAGCTTCGAATATACCCAAATAAGATCCGATAGCGACACACAACATATTTTCCACTGAAAACTGCCTCTATCAACACGTCGCTGTAACTAACAGCATTTCTTCATTTAAATACCTTCAGAATTCCTGCAAAATATCCTAAAAACAACCAAGAAACAATATACACCAATACAACCTATCATCATCACCTTTACTAACACTTGTATATTTGTATAAATAAAGTCACATTCCTATTCAGGTTTTAATTTTTACACATTCGGCGATGCTTTTAAATAGTTGGACATATTAAATTATTTACGCTCAATGATTTTTTCATTAAAACTGTCCCAAAGGTCCAGTATGAATAATAGCTATGCTAATTATCATCCAATTTATTAAGTTAGAAGGCGTGCGGGAGGGAATTTCGTTTCTGCAAATTAACACGAAAGTATCTATATCTTTGAAATGCGTTATGGTGCCCTTTACTGTTTGCTTGTGATCTTTGTTGCCAGTTTCATCAGCAGTCGGTAAATGTACCTAAGGCTACTAACCATTATCACTTTTCACTTAAAATGAAGTTGATATTTTCAGCCATTCCGCCACGTGCATGATGCAAACAGTTGTATACTTTGTGGGAAAGGGCGTGGTCGCAAGGCAAATGTTGTGGATAAATGCACGTGTGAAAGCATGACAGTATGTCGGGAATGTACACTAGACAACAGGTATTATAGAAATAATACTGAATTAATAATTTCTTAATTCTGTATTAATTAATTGATGGACTCTTGCATCTTTAGAGAATTTCTGATTTGTTTAAATGCTCCCGTATTGCACAATACCGAGGTATTTTCTCCTTAACATAATCATTAATTACGAGTTTCCGGATGAATTTCTTATTAACAGGCAAATCTAACCCGCATGAAAGTATAAATGTATCAATTGGCGGTTCATGTGGTTTTCTAGACAAAGAAGTGCCTCTAAAAGGGCCTTAAAGCCACCATACAGATGCCGGACACATGGTACATTCCGGGAATATACAGATTATCTCTCACATGTGAAGAACTGGTGTCTTCTATGGACAACACTTGGTATTGTTCCGCTGACAATACTGTTATATACATTACGAGTAAGACGTTATTTACATAAATATGAATTATAGAACTGAAATGAGTAATTAAATGATACATTTTGGTTTTAACGCTGTTATTTAACAGTTTTCGGTTATACGAGTACATAAAGGGAAGTCAAATGATTTGTTATAATGAATCCTTAGATATCGTGACACGATTTGTATATGAATTCAATGCAACCTCTCCAAAGAGACTCTCCCTTGAGAAACTACCAGTGTTGAACAGCAGTTTCCTCTTTCAAGAATTTACCATCAAATTAACCTAGAGCAACAACTTCTCAACAGCAATGGAAATATGCCTCTACCGAAGCTCTTTGCTCTGAGGTTGAACTGTACTTTAAAAACAATCTAGTTTGTAAACTTATTTGAAATTAACTTGAGTGTGATTCCTGAGTTTAATCTGAGGTTCATTTATAAAAAAGTTAAAGTAAGAACGTCAACGGTATGACATTATTTTTATTGAAAGGATACTTTATTTTCTCCATATCGGTATTGTAAACGATTTTCAGGAAATATAAATTACTCACTAAAAATGTCTGCAACTCTATTACATTACCACACTATGGTACTGCGACGTATCACTTTCAATGACTTTTGTCTCATCTCTTTTCATGTTTTTAACAACTTTTGGTACATGCGTTAGTAGTGTTTTAGATACACATTCACTTCAAATGATATTTTACAGATCAATCTAACAGTAGTTCATTTATTCATGGGAGTAACAATAAACTCGGCTGTGATACCCATTGTATTGTCAATGTTTTGGGAGCGTCTAACAGGACTTGGTATGATTGCTGGCAGTATTGGTGGCTCGACATTAGCCCTCATTGCTTGGCTTAGTGTTTCTGCCTCATATCATGGAGGTCTTAAACAGTTCAAACTTAACGCTAGTAAGTGTTTATGCCTCTCATAGTAATTGAAAATCACTGACTATCCTCAGCATTAAAACAAGGTCACTTTCTGTGCACTGACCGCTTACTTTGGTTCTTAGTTTGTTCCTTGTTCATTGGTTACCAGACGTACGAAAACTGCTGACAGCCAGCTAATGACAACTTCCCCTTGAATCAGCGGCCGTGGACAAATGATTGTGAATGTGTTATCCTCAGTCACCGAGAAGGACAGAAAGATAAACGGAATAACTTTAGCAAATTAACGATACAGATCATGTCAGAAAAAATTGTATTATTCTAAAATTGTCGATACTCATAATTGTTCCAGAGTTAAATGGTATTTAATATGACTGGCAGCCATATTATATTTGTGTAAATATTTTTTAAATAAGATTGAGGATTGATTTCTTCAAACTGTCTTTTGCAGTTCGAGAAGTACCAAGTTTAACAGGAAATCTAGTGTCTCTCCTTTCTGGTGGTGTGATATCAGTCCTCGTCAGTTTGTTTTCTGGTAAAAAGAAGGAAGGGTCAGAAGTATGGGAGAAGACGCGTGATATCGATAACCCTCTCAGTCCTTGGACAGAGCTTTATGAAAAGTAAGTACGATCAGACCATCCTTGTGAAACAGTTACTGGTACCCATATGAACGCTATCTTTGAAAACAAATGGAAACTGTTCAGTATGTTGTTTCAGTCATTATTCTTTTTTGAATTCAGATTATTCTTCAAGAGACAATTTTCAACGAAATGCGAGTGCATAAAAATGAATCGGGAGGAGTATACTACAGAAAACGATCTCCATACACATCGCGAGTACATAGTACTTACCTAGTCTAAATAATCATACTAGTATAACCAATGTGTGACTGATGCCAATTCACTTACCATATGCTTTTATGTCGGCAAAAGTTGTTCTATCTATGTCTGTTAGCAATTTCAAGGACCGCTGGTCGAAGTCCTTATATGTGCCTAGCGCAAGTTTTGTTACTTCACCTAATACGATTCTTTGACTTCAGCGTAACATAAATATACATTGAATGTTGATTTGCGAATGCATATACTCTTGTCAGCATATTGTTCATTTCCGAAATTAATTTTGTCTTGAACGGTATCGACATGGTTGCTGTTAATACATAGAGAAAGTATTTAATAAAACAAGTATAAACACTACTAGAATCATCCGTAGTTAAAACACACATACGTGATACTTGGTGCCTTAAACATGTCGGACTTAATGATATACATCTATGTATCGTTATGTGAGCTGACATTGTCGTCAAAGTACGCAAAAGATAGATGTAGAAGAGATTGAATAATGAAATGCGAGTACAGTACACAGATCAAGTATACACTGAACATCCACGTTTCTGAAACTGCAACCAATCCAGAGCAACATTCTTTACAGAGATACAAATTACCGCTGGTGTTGAAAACGTGTTACTTTGAAGATGTTAACTTGGTAGTATATATCTAGACATGTATTTTTACAATGGAAACATTCATAATGTTCGTGAAGTGAGGTTTGTTTTGCCTGCGAGAGGATCACTCACTCTGGACAGTAGCAATGTAGATCCATCCACATTGTGTGTTTTGCAATATTTTTTCTATGTTTCAGGGATTTAAATCTTACTGGTGCTTATCGTTTAGACCACAGACCAGCATTAGTAGACGTTCAGAAAGCATTTAAGGGAGCTAAACACGTGGCAATGATCGGTTCTATATGTGTGTCTGTGATCCTTGTAATCATATGGCCTTGTATAATGTTAGGGATCTCTGTCATGTCATATGAGGAATTTTATCAATGGGTAAGTATGACTTTAACAGATCTGTATATATATTAATCCCTAGTCTCAGGAATATACTACGTGTACATTCATCATATATACATTGATATTTGTTCCGTTGATATTAGTAAATAATGTTTGTTTTGTTTTGTTAAAACTGTATATACTGTTCTGCTCTCCAACTTGGAGGAAATAAACGAAATAATAATAGTATTCCGTTTAATAATAATAATTATAGCGTACTTTATATAAACTTAATGCTGTTATATCCATTGCATAGTGCATCGAAATGCTTTAGGAATAGGATAATATACAGTTTTATAAAGTTCTGTATGACATGTCAACTCCTTGGGACAAGATCAATTGCACACTCACAGGCATTAAGAAACAAATATTTATCTGTACATCATATAATGCCTTCCTTTAACACCTGAGTAGGCTAATGCATTCCTTTAACACCTGAGTAGGCTAATGCCTTCCTTTAACATCTGAGTAGGCTAATGCCTTCCTTTAACATCAGAGTAGGCTAATGCCTTCCTTTAACATCTGAGTAGGCTAATGCCTTCCTTTAACATCAGAGTAGGCTAATGCCTTCCTTTAACATCTGAGTAGGCTAATGCCTTCCTTTAACATCTGAGTAGGCTAATGCCTTCCTTTAATATCTGAGTAGGCTAATGCCTTCCTTTAACATCTGAGTAGGCTAATGCCTTCCTTTAACATCTGAGTAGGCTAATGCCTTCCTTTAACATCTGAGTAGGCTAATGCCTTCCTTTAACACATGAGTAGGCTAATGCCTTCCTTTAACATCTGAGTAGGCTAATGCATTCCTTTAACATCTGAGTAGGCTAATGCCTTCCTTTAACATCTGAGGAGACTATGTCCTTTATTCATGAACATTTTAAGACTGAAACTCATACTTAGACCAAAAATTTGCTTAAGTTATATTTACTAGCAATTTGTTTTCATTAGATCTCAATGAATGCTTCTGCCATTTTTATCAAAATCTATATTGTTATAAAACGTAGGAGCAAAAAGATAATTTAACATTTTGAAGTCTGAGTTTAAATTCCTATAATGTTTGGTGTCACGAAGTGTAACAATGAATCGGGTGTCATATACATTTCTGAAAAGCATTTTCGGTAGCAACGATTTCAGTTTTAGCACAATGTGTAATGAACTTCAACGTATCAAAATAAATGTCTGTACAATTATTTTCAGGTCACGGTGTCAAAACTTTGGGCGTTTCTGGCGGCAATATTTATTATCATTGCACCATTAGTAAATGAGATTTGGGACATTTACAAAGCATACGTAAGAAATGCAAATCATAAAGTTAATCCTGAAGCACACCAACAAGAAGAACATAACCCTTCAAACAGTGAGGACAATAACCATGACAACGTGACGTCACATAAGCATGCAGGCCCTACTCATGTTGAACAAACTGATACAAGTGGTATAGACCTATCGACGATAACAAACTTCCAACACACAGAGAATATCTCCGATGTGTGGAGTAAAGACGATTTGTAATACATGTGTTGTTGTCGTGAATTCCATCAATTACTGGTATTCTTGTTTTGTAATTAAATAAAATACAGTTCGTTTTCTGAGTAATGCATATATGGATTGAAAGTCGTTCTGTAAAAAAGCTAAGGTACAATATCTCGATATATATACGTGTATAATGCGTACAAAAATTGTATTCATTCACATTAAGTGACTATCAATAAAGTCTGTCCTATGGTTTTCACAACATCTTAAAGATATGTATCTGACCTATGGTTTTCACAACATCTTTAAGATATGTATCTGTCCTATGGTTTTCACAACATCTTTGAGATATGTATCTGACCTATGGTTTTCACAACATCTTTAAGAGATGCATCTGTCCTATGGTTTTCACAACATCTTTAAGAGATGCATCTGTCCTATGGTTTTCACAACATCTTTAAGATATGTATCTGTCCTATGGTTTTCACAACATCTTTAAGATATGTATCTGTCCTATGGTTTTCACAACATCTTTGAGATATGTATCTGTCCTATGGTTTTCACAACATCTTTAAGATATGTATCTGTCCTATGGTTTTCACAACATCTTTAAGAGATGTATCTGTCCTATGGTTTTCACAACATCTTTAAGAGATGTATCTGTCCCATGGTTTTCACAACATCTTTAAGAGATGTATCTGTCCTATGATTTTCACAACATCTTTAAGAGATGTATCTGTCCCATGGTTTTCACAACATCTTTAAGAGATGTATCTGTCCTATGATTTTCACAACATCTTTAAGAGATGTATCTGTCCAATGGTTTTCACAACATCTTTAAGAGATGTATCTGTCCTATGATTTTCACAACATCTTTAAGATATGTATCTGTCCTATGGCTTTCACAACATCTTTAAGATATGTATCTGTCCTATGGTTTTCACAACATCTTTAAGATATGTATCTGTCCTATGGTTTTCACAACATCTTTAAGAGATGCATCTGTCCTATGGTTTTCACAACATCTTTAAGAGATGTATCTGTCCCATGGTTTTCACAACATCTTTAAGAGATGTATCTGTCCTATGATTTTCACAACATCTTTAAGAGATGTATCTGTCCAATGGTTTTCACAACATCTTTAAGAGATGTATCTGTCCTATAATTTTCACAACATCTTTAAGCGATGTATCTGTCCAATGGTTTTCACAACATCTTTAAGAGATGTATCTGTCCTATGATTTTCACAACATCTTTAAGAGATGTATCTGTCCTATAGTTTTCACAACATCTTTAAGAGATGTATCTGTCCTATGATTTTCACAACATCTTTAAGAGATGTATCTGTCCTATGATTTTCACAACATCTTTAAGAGATGTATCTGTCCTATGGTTTTCACAACATCTTTAAGATATGTATCTGTCCTATGGTTTTCACAACATCTTTAAGATATGTATCTGTCCTATGGTTTTCACAACATCTTTAAGATATGTATCTGTCCTATGGTTTTCACAACATCTTTAAGAGATGCATCTGTCCTATGGTTTTCACAATATCTTTAAGAGATGTATCTGTTCCATAATGTAACGTTGTTGTACTATAGTTATTGGTTGACCTGAATGTAACACTGGTATTCGTTTTAATATCATCTAGCGTTCCACCAGACCATATCCCTACCATCTAAGACTAGTGATGGATAATCGGACAAATTTCCTAATCGATTATTGGATTGGTGTGTAAACTCATAATCGATAATCGAATCGGAAATAATCGAAATACATTACTCTTATATCATAAGAACATTTTAGCATTCAATAAATTTATTTTGTTTTTTTATGTTTACTTTGTATATTTGTATTTGACTGAATAAATTGAAAACAATTATATTTTATTTTCTTCGTACTAGTATGGATTTGATCGATAGCTTGAATAAATAGATAGACAAAATTTAAGTGTATACGAGATTGTAGCTCAGAATCGAGTGTCGCCAATGTCCTATGTCTAGCGACGATTTTTCTATTTTGTTCGATAATCACGCCATCACTATCTATGACAGGGTTCTCTGTCATCAGACTTTCTTGACATCCTTCTTTGCATGTTTCGCGGTAATTGTAGAAGTCTGTTCTTGTTCATTTGTTTGTTTTTCTCTCATATATGTTACGATGTTTCGTTTCTCCAAATTAACATTCAAAAATCTCCAATCTCTCTTTTCTAGATTCATTTTATCTTTCTAACATCTTAAGTCCGATTTCTATTGCTCATTGCACATGCCGAGTCATCTATGAGAAGCCTTCGAATGGCCAACTGTACCAAGGTAATATTATTGTGTTCTTAGAATATGAATAACATACTGCTGTAAACTACTCGTATACGAAGTCCATGGCCACGTGATTCAAGTTCCTTTACGAGTCAATTAATATAAACTAGATACATTGTAGGGGAACTTTTCCCGCCTTGACGGGTACCTTGCAACACGGGATTACGTAATTAAGCAGTTACCGTGATAAAATTACCGCGGTAATTGTTGGGCTCGTCTTTCCGCTTCCGACCACCTTTATGTAGAGTAATGATGATGCCTTTTTCATCGAACATGGGATGTAGCCTTGTCTTAACATGCGTGTGTACATATTTACTAAAACTGGAGTGATGGACCGATTTCCATGTTTAAAATGTTCCTACAATACATTGTCTTCACTCCCGGATTTTCCAGTGGGTAAGTTACGAATAGCTTTGCATATGAATTGGGGAGAAACAGTCGCTTCAGAATCAGCTTCCATTTGTACGATCGACTAATTGACAAAGTCTGTAACAGTTTCCTCCCATATTGGGTCGCAGTGGGTTGATTCAGATGGCGAGTACAGCGACTGAAAGCATACTCCTCATTGTTCTGTCAACTCTTCACGTCCCCTGTATGTCTGTCCATTAAACTGTATTCCCGCCCCCATTCGACCGTTTGCGGTGGTTAACCTGTTTCCAAAACTTCACTATATCAGATTCCGTATCTACCTCTCTTCCGGTCAAGTGACGTTAGATACTGTCGCACGTACAACCGGTGTAATATCCGGAACTCTGTCTTGTTTGCGTTATACTCCACATACACAGCTGAACTACTACCTCGTGATCTGCCATCTCGACATCAGCGATCCCGAGCCAACATCACATCCGCGTGGACAACTTGCAGTGCATCTGACCAGTTGGGTTTCAGATAAGATTTATACCGCTTTTTAGGAGATACACTATCTGCATATTGTACTAATGTTTCACATATAGTTTCTTAAGCCCAGTCAATATTATTCCTATTCATTATACCTTTCGCGAAAATGTGTAAATCAGCATCCGATATTAAGAGATTCTGATATAACGAAATATGTTCATCAGTACATTTTCTCCAGTTAATGACACTGTCAGTTTCCTGAGACTTGTAGGAGTACATATCATTTACAACACACAAATCAAGACAACATAAGATCGGCCTGTGTCTAGAAACATTAAGACAATGATCGTCAGCAATTTCACAATGCGTCAACAAATGTATACACTCTATAGGTAAACAAACGTAATCAGTCATAGGCGTTTATATATTTCATATGAAACAAACGAATTCTTAGCACCAATACATGAAGGACGAGTGTTTATAGCACATAAATTGCAATATGTCAAAAAATCAAGCAACTCCCTATCACGAGTGGTTAAATACACTGAATTGATTCTGGCATTAAAGTCACCCATGAAAATGGTAATACCTTTATCACAATACGAATAATATAAGTCATACAACAATCCTATCCAGTCTTTAACCTGATCAATAGTATGATTGGTACATGGTTAGTACACCTGAAAAACAAAGCCATATTGATTATGTGAAATTTGCATCTGTATACCAACAACACATTCACTGTCTATATCTAACGGTATCACAATATTGTTATATCTTCTCTGCCACATTATAGCAACTCGACCTTTCCCTACTTTCCGACCGCTTCCGGAACTCAAGTCATTGTCACATACAACATGATAGTTTAAGTCACTCGATATACATCCTAAGAAATGATTGTTCCGTGGGGACAACCAGTGTTCTGATAACCCACACATATCCATGTTGCCTGCAGTAAGTACATCAAATACATAGGAAGCTGTCGACATAATACATGTAACGTTCCATGTTAGAATATTCAAATTACATGAGAAGAAGAGACAACAAAGCATTGAAGGTTTATACGATGCTCATGATAAAACATATCATAATGCATCAACATAACAATTACCATAAATATGTTTTGCTTAAAAATGAAATATGCATGGTTCATGTTTATATGCAATTACTTATCACTATATAAATTTTATGAATTAGACCAATGAAGTTACGGCAAAAATGAGCTTGAATGAACGGGGCATACTCTTTATAAATTCGTTTGAATGAAATAGTGAATAGTGATATACAATGTATAAAACATAGCAGTAAATAGTGATATACATTGTATAAAACATAGCAGTAAATAGTGATATACATTGTATAAAACATAGCAGTAAATAGTGATATACATTGTATAAAACATAGCAGTAAATAGTGATATACATTGTATAAAACATAGCAGTAAATAGTGATATACATTGTATAAAACATAGCAGTAAATAGTGATATACATTGTATAAAACATAGCAGTAAATAGTGATATACATTGTATAAAACATAGCAGTAAATAGTGATATACATTGTATAAAACATAGCAGTAAATAGTGATATACATTGTATAAAACATAGCAGTAAATAGTGATATACATTGTATAAAACATAGCAATAAATAGTGATATACATTGTATAATATTACATAAGCATGACATACTGTTCCATGTCAACGACAATTTACGCACATGATAACATAATAAACTCTTAGTTCCATTGTGGGTCACATAAAAAGACACATACAAATATTTTGTCACAGATAATTGACAATTATTTCCTGAGTTTAAGCGCACTACTGAAATATCACAGAATTGAATTATGCATCAGTGTTATCACATAACTAAATTATGCTTAGCTTTAGTGTATCACAGATACATATGCTTGGTGATGTACATTATCTAGAAGAATTAAGAGACATTTATAGTAAATTTAAAGTAATGTTATATATCAAACCTATCTATGACCAAGAGAGTATGACTAAAACAAATGTTAAACAGTAAAATGAAAAAGACCTTAGTCCAACAAGTATTCTTTAACACTGGACTAGTATGCCGTTAAATTGTATTTCCTGTTGGCTGATCAATACGAATCACACGATCAATCTGAAAACAATGTTTCACTCATTAAAGTAAGAAATACTATATACATGTACACGAAGTGCAAACCCTCCAGCCCGCTCATCTCTCAAACAACAACCTCTCTTCAACAACATTATTATTCTTCCATAGTATGTAGTAAAATTGTATGTGCGATTTAACCGCTCCATAGCTACAACCTCTCAGCAGCAGACGACATGTTCTAAATTTATCTAATAAAAAACACGACTTGCACATGTATGCACATGTAGACGCTTGGTGTAAAGAAACCATGCATTTCAAGTGTTTTGATGGGATTTAAAGTATCTATGGTGCCAAAAATGCAATATGATTGAAAGCAGTACTTTCCTAATTTAGTGCTAAGTATCGTGAAATATGTTGACTGTCATACCCGAAATAGTCTATTTACATTAAACACATATACATGTACATGCAAAAGTAAACAGAAATATGCATGTGTCATGGATCATAATATTTGTAATGTCCACTTCAGGGCCTAGTTACGCAAATAATCTCAACTGAAATTGACAGATCGCAAACATTCAAGACGCAATATTTTAACATAGAATGCACTCGAACCCATTCATGAGAGATATTTGTTTTCGGTAGCCGCGATCAACATTTCGTCATTCGTTAGAACAAGATGTATACAGAAAAAATCCAATAGATGACGACATACAAACACAACCCAACAGTTGTGTATCTGGGTCCCGCAAACATACAAACACAGCCCAACAGTTGTGTATCTGGCTCCCGCAAACATACAAACACAGCCCAACAGTTGTGTATCTGGGTCCCGCAAACATACAAACACAGCCCAACAGTTGTGTATCTGGGTCCCGCAAACATACAAACACAGCCCAACAGTTGTGTATCTGGGTCCCGCAAACATACAAACACAGCCCAACAGTTGTGTATCTGGGTCCCGCAAACATACAAACACAACCCAACAGTTGTGTATCTGGGTCCCGCAAACATACAAACACAGCCCAACAGTTGTGTATCTGGGTCCCGCAAACATACAAACACAGCCCAACAGTTGTGTATCTGGGTCCCGCAAACATACAAACACAGCCCAACAGTTGTGTATCTGGGTCCCGCAAACATACAAACACAACCCAACAGTTGTGTATCTGGGTCCCGCAAACATACAAACACAGCCCAACAGTTGTGTATCTGGGTCCCGCAAACATACAAACACAGCCCAACAGTTGTGTATCTGGGTCCCGCAAACATACAAACACAGCCCAACAGTTGTGTATCTGGGTCCCGCAAACATACAAACACAGCCCAACAGTTGTGTATCTGGGTCCCGCAAACATACAAACACAGCCCAACAGTTGTGTATCTGGGTCCCGCAAACATACAAACACAGCCCAACAGTTGTGTATCTGGCTCCCGCAAACATACAAACACAACCCAACAGTTGTGTATCTGGGTCCCGCAAACATACAAACACAACCCAACAGTTGTGTATCTGGGTCCCGCAAACATACAAACACAACCCAACAGTTGTGTATCTGGGTCCCGCAAACATACAAACACAACCCAACAGTTGTGTATCTGGGTCCCGCAAACAAACGCGTTTTTATCAAGGGGCTCGTCAAAGATAAATAAAAGACAAAAGTCCAATCGAATCGCAAGTACTGTGTAATACAGTATGGTTTGCGTTTGTTCAGTGCATGAATCAATATTTGTTTGTACTGATATAGCTACGGCGTATAATTCCCGTATAATGTAGAAGATACGTCAGGAGATTTAAGGGTTTAAGATATTAGTTTACAATAGTACATAAATTGTAAGCACGCATTCATATACTTCAAAACCTCCACAGAACACAACGGTGTTACGGGTATATGGTCCAGTGCTTATGGAACGCCGTTGCTGCCTCATAGTACGTGCATGACGTAACGATGATGCACATTATATAAAAACGTGTTCACATAACATAATGGAAGACAGAACTATGAGACGCAACGGCGTTACATAGTTAAATTTTCCCATCATTGACATATTCTCCTTTACACCACAAAATACCTAAAAGATATAGTAAAATAAATTTCTTGTTTCAATAAACAATAACAATTGCCGTAATGTAGTAAACGTTGGCTATAATGAAGTTAAGTAATGTATCTGTCACACGAACATACGACAGATAGGTGTAACTCCTATAGTTACACAACGTTTTTGACATTGGAAAAGAACTTGTAAATATCTAAAAATGTACATCCTTAAGTTTTAAACTTTAAACGGTTAACACGAGTGTACGGACTGTGTCTGTGCACTCCAAAACATTATAGAACAATTAATAGCAGCATCAACCATACACTTAGTGGAATCTGGGGCTTTCCGTGTGCAGCTTTCTTGGATAAATTTCAAGAATGATCTCCCTTGAGTAGCGACTTTGTTTAAGCCACTTCCCCTAAATTTGGGTGTCTCTCTTCCACGCGAAAATGGCATTTGTCAAACTGGTCAATAATCAATAATGATATTGGCTCCATGCTATAACCGGATTGCTTTGACAAAGACAACATTTGGAAAATAGTCCAATTGTACACATATATGGTTTACTGGCTAAAATCATCATCATGAATTCTGTGCATTTCATAGATCATCCAAATACTATTTCTCTGTAAGTCTGTAACGAGTGTAGGATTTTCTTATGATAATCCAAGATGGGTATAAAATTTAGGATTCTGGATGAAACACACTGATAATAAGAGATTTTGAAGTCGCTTAATAGATACACAAATGTGTAACAAATACCATTAATGATGCAAAGCCAATATTCAATGTAATTATTAAATGTACATATGTGTATCGCTTTGGTTCAAGAGTGGTCTTAATAGAAAATGCCACAACTCGGATATTTGACACCAACATGTACATTTCTTGAGTGAAGGCTAACCCATCCAGTAAGTGAAAACTTCTAATACACGACACAAGATACAGAGGGGTCAAACTTCCACATAAGGATTCAAAGATTCCAAATAAAATTAATTATCAAAATACAATGCACATTGATTTTGCAAATCTGTAAACAGGTTCACTGAGTAGATCTAACCACTTGAATAAAATACAAGAACACATATCATTGTAAATACAATATATTTATTCACATCACAAAATGAAACAACTATAACTACTGTGATATGGTGCAATGTCATATTAAATTGTTCAAAGTACAGCACCTGATTATAATGATGTCCGAGTATAATGGTTCCTAGTTAGATGCAATTTTAAGGTATAAAACAAGATAAAAAGTGTTAGCAAATGGAACAAAAAGAATGAAAAAAGATGTTAAAATGAAAACGAGGTTTCAATACAAGTGCGATGTTCAAAAGCTCAAACAAATATATCCCTGCAAAATGTTGTCTAACATCACAGACAATATTTCAAATGATTGCACAAAGAAATAATGATTTCATCAAAGCCTTTCAAAACTTTTACTTTAAAATAAGTATTTCCCACTGACTTGAATGAATGTCGTTTGATAACCAGAAAGAAAATGTAACAACTGCGCTTGACCCAATGTTGTAATTATACGAAAAATACAAAAGTTTGGTAATTCATTAAAGACAACAAAAATGAACATCAAGTACATATAATGATACATGGTGATATCTGACGTCCCACAAACAATCTAATACTGAAATATAACCAGGACATTATAAATGCAGAGTAAAAAGATTTTGATGGTAACATGATTGTGTCCTTAACTGCGTCATGGCAATGTAAACATCAAACGATTCCACAAGCCCTATATATTGCAACACCTGTCTTGTGATGGATTTCATTATGTGAAAGAACAAGTCAATACATGACAAAGTGTGAAAGCTTAACTAGATTTTAAAGCCATTTATTTTACATCAATTGTGAAAAAAAAGTTTACAACTGATGCTCGACGACTTTTTTCTAGACTACTAACCATAACTTGCACCTGTTTCAGGGTTTGGGAATTTTGTGGTTCAACTTCACCCAAGGCAGGGTTCAAACTCACGACCTTCAGATCAAAAGTCAGTGGTCTATCCCTCAACCACTAGTCTATGAGCATGTAAAATAAAGAAACCGAAAGACTTGTTTTGCTTCAGCCCTTGAAAATGTGCATAATAGTTAATAATGCTAACAATCTTGCAATATTGTCAAGCAACAGTATAAATACTAATTATCGACTTGTGACCCAAAAACAAATTCCCGAGATGTAGTGAGAGAATGTGCGGAATCAATGTAAGCATGTCCAATAAAACAATATGTGTTATGACCTCATAAACTGTTGGCAGCTAATGGCTGACACTACAATTAGACACAAATAAAAAAAGCCGGAGATAGAAATATTACCACTGTATTTCCTTTACAAGAAATAGCCTTAAACAATTATGATATAAATACGTTTGAATACTTGTTGGACATACCTGTGGAATGTGGAAGTTTCCAGCTACATGTACAATACATACAGGTAAATAATCTGTAGAAATAAAAACGAGCACTTTTACATATCACATATATGGCATTATATAGACCTGCTTATGTTATCTTCCTTGTCAACATAAATAACATTCCCCAATGACGATGTCTTATTTACAACCATGGTTAAAAACAATTTTTGGACCAGTCAATTCAAACAATGGGAGAGCAAGTTCTCTTCAAGATAAACACTTAACAATATAAACCAGACAATCGCCTCTCAAGTAGCTGAGGCAAGATGCAATGGTTAGCTATGTACATTGACAAGCTATCTCTTCTCATACCATTTACTAGTAAAATATATGCTGGTTACATATAATATACGTTAAAGTGTTGTTTTGTCAGTTTATATGAAAAGGACACTATCTACTGTTTAAGCGGCAAATCATGTTATTGTTTGAGAATAGTATCAATTGGAATTCACATGTACATGTACATGATCAACCAGGCTTGAGGAGTCATGTTCTAAACATCTGTATATGATCAATCAGGCTTGAGGAGTCATGTTCTAAACATCTGTATATGATCAATCAGGCTTGAGGAGTCATGTTCTAAATAATATGTGTCTGTTCATCATATGACAGGAAAAATAGCTAAAAAGTTTACCCCCCCCAAAACGACATTACAACAACAACAGATGTCAATAATAAGTTAAACTGTTCATCTTCATAGGAAATTACACAACAAAGAACATGCACACTACATAATCTGCAACAATAGAGACTCATTAAACAACAAAGAACATGCACACTACAGAATCTGCAACAATAGAGACTCATTAAACAACAAAGAACATGCACACTACAGAATCTGCAACAATAGAGACTCATTAAACAACAAAGAACATGCACACTACAGAATCTGCAACAATAGAGACTCATTAAACAACAAAGAACATGCATACTACAGAATCTGCAACAATAGAGACTCATTAAACAACAAAGAACATGCACACTACAGAATCTGCAACAATAGAGACTCATTAAACAACAAAGAACATGCACACTACAGAATCTGCAACAATAGAGACTCATTAAACAACAAAGAACATGCACACTACAGAATCTGCAACAATAGAGACTCATTAAACAACAAAGAACATGCACACTACAGAATCTGCAACAATAGAGACTCATTAAACAACAAAGAACATGCACACTACAGAATCTGCAACAATAGAGACTCATTAAACAACAAAGAACATGCACACTACAGAATCTGCAACAATAGAGACTCATTAAACAACAAAGAACATGCACACTACAGAATCTGCAACAATAGAGACTCATTAAACAAAACTTTTTCTTATCAACGTCTTCTAGTACATACATGTATATGGAAAAAAACATGACTTGGTCAGATTCTGAAAGCCAAATATCAAAATAACTGGTTTTACAGTAATGCAGCAAGTCATGGTTTAAACTGAGTTAACTGGTTAATCAATCACTATTGCCAGTATGTCTAAACTTTGTTCTGAAAAAGCTCTGGAGGGTAGAATAAACATGCATAACATTTCAAATTAATAATATATTGGTGAAAAGAAAACAATGCTCAATTCATACAGGAAAACAAAGTTCACTTCTCTCATATAGTCACAGTAAATGGTAAGAAATGTTTTCTTTGAATGTCTGGTGTATTTTTAATTAAAATATAGTAAATTTCTATTAAGAGATTTTCAGTAACTGGTACCATGATGACATACAACATGAGCAAATCCATATATGCCTTTACATATTCATTTTTATGCGCTGAACTATCTATACAAAACAATTTTCTAGATCAATAGTAAAACTCCATTGCAACAAAATTGTGAACATAGCTCCCAATTGCCAGCTATTAAAGAATTTAGTAATATTATTATCATTGCAATTAATTTTAACAAAACTTCCTTCATCTACTTTGATATCAACAACAGTTCATTGTCAAATCATGATGTACATGTTTTGTTCACTGGATTTTGATCATGTTAACTTTTCTACAAACAAATTCTTCACAATTCATCCTTCTTGCTATCAATCCAACCTTTTACACCATCAATATCACCATCAATCTCAGCTTTGTTGTAACTAGGCAACGCACTGAAAGCAAACAAGTACAGGTCATGTATACTACCATACTCAGACAATGTATGATATTGATCAGTATAGAATCTGCTTCAATCAACAAAAACAACTTTTCAATTCATCTAAATGATAATATTGATTCAACTCATAGTGAAAATCCACATTGCAACAATTGTTTATAAAGAGAATCCTAAGTGAACAAAGATTCACAAGCCTTATTTCAACATAACTGACAATGAAGTACTACAAGTAACAACATTTTATGGCAGCAACTCAGAAAATTAAGAAGTTTTATCAACAATATTCATGAGTTTTATCTGTTTCTTTCTATAAGTAGATGCCAGTTGTCTGTCACAAACTAAATTCATTTGTATGGGTGTTCATTGGGAGAAACCATTCACAACAAGGGAAGCTGCGAACATCAATGATAAAGATTCAGACCATGAGGTAGTTGGATCAGCAACTATAGTGACTATGGTTGGATGATAAAACTCAGTCTAGTTTATCTATGGTCTAGTTACTCTGGTCACTCTAAGAATTTGGAGGGTTGAAAACCCTATAGAGATGTTCCAAATATCGACTATAGTTTGACCGTACTAAATCAGTGGTTGAACCATAGTTAATGTTCGGAACACCTCTGTATAGTATTCAAACCTCCTAGTTCGAAAACGACAAGAGTAACTAGACCATAGAAGAACTAGACTGAGTTTTATCGTCCAACCAAAGTCACCATAGTTGCTGATCGAACTACCTCCATGTATAAGGCATCTGCCTATTGAGTCCGAAAATGCCAAAACAAGAAATAAAAATTACATTCAGCTGTATGAAAAGACACAAAAAAAACCTTAATTCATACAATCTTCAATTATAAAAAGCAAAAACTCACTTCACAACTGCTGCAGACACTTTGTCTAAAATTCCGCCTGAAAAGCAAAGGAAAGATATTTATCAATTTTCAAATAAAGCTACCTTGACCAAACAGCAAAACATTTCCTTGTTTGTTTATTGTTAGAGTTTTTTATCAAACAAAATGAATTTTACGAGAAAGCTACACACATTTGAAGAACCCTGATATCCCAGTATTTCTAAATTATTTTCAATCATGCAATCTTTCCATTCTGCATGAAGGTTTGTTTTGTTTGATATATAAGTCCATGTCTAGTAAACAGTAAATTTAGAATTTATACAAAATAAGTGATGGAAGTATTTCCAATTGGTGCACTGTTGTGGAATAACGGAAAATAGAAAACCTGCTACATGTAGTACTTACCTGGTTGGCAAATTGTGTTACATATTCCTGAGCAAAGATAACAAAACTTGCAGTACTGAAAGAAAAAAATAACTTGCAAGTTATGATCAGTATCACAGTTATCAGTATGTGTAATACAGTCAATCACAGTTATCAGTATGTGTAATACAGTCAATCACAGTTATCAGTATGTGTAATACAGTCAATCACAGTTATCAGTATGTGTACTACAGTCAATCACAGTTATCAGTATGTGTACTACAGTCAATCACAGTTATCAGTATGTGTAATACAGTCAATCACAGTTATCAGTATGTGTAATACAGTCAATCACAGTTATCAGTATGTGTAATACAGTCAATCACAGTTATCAGTATGTGTAATACAGTCAATCACAGTTATCAGTATGTGTAATACAGTCAATCACAGTTATCAGTATGTGTAATACAGTCAATCACAGTTATCAGTATGTGTAATACAGTCAATCACAGTTATCAGTATGTGTAATACCGTCAATCACAGTTATCAGTATGTCTAATACAGTCAATCACAGTTATCAGTATGTGTAATACAGTCAATCACAGATGGCTCTTGTGCATACATTCATATTGTGTGTGTCCACATGCACACTGCTGTTACGCATGCTGCAAGAAGCAATATTTTGGTATCAAAATTGACAATACATGTATAAGCTTAAGTTGAACCTTTCGGACAATAATTTATGTTGCTTTGTAATTTTTACTGAAACTGCTAACTTTGTAAATAAATTCAACCCTAATTCTGAGCAGACTTGCTAGTTATCAAGTTGAAACTTTATGATATTCTGCTTATCAGAATCTAAATATGAAGACAATTAAATATAAGACAGGGCTCTAGAAATCCACTAGCCCGATGTCCCGGTCTAGTCTAATGCTGAATCGGGCTACCAACAGTTGCGATTATTAATTTCAGATTGTGGAGCTATCATTGTGTATGTTTATTTGTTACTAAATTGAGCGATATTCTCATATAACTAGCTTCCAATGTCGGACATGTCAAATTTTACATTTCCATTAGTCCGGGACAAGTGTTTTTGAAAAAATATTCTAGAAACACATATTGATATATTACACAACAGCTGCTGTAAAATATTTTGACATTAAGAGATGACTGGAAATGAACAATAAACGCAACTCTTACTTTGCACATGTGGCAGTTAGGTTTGCTAGCACTCTTCTCACATGGACAGTCAGCTTCACAAAGTTGACAAAACTGAAAGATAATCATAGATACTATATATTACAGGCATTATAATTATCTGAGCTCCTTATGAGCTAACTTGTGCATTTAATGAATCATCATGTTATTCCATTTAATATTTTGTGAATGTTATACTTGATTTTCAAGCACACTCAGGTAGTTTTTGTCTTATGACAATGTCCCTCACTTTCTATAGCACAGGACTTTGTTTTTCACTGTAATCCTTTTTAGTGTTTCTTTGAAATTACTTTTACAGGCTACAAATCATTTGTAATAGAACTTTGAGGATGATTTACAACAGCACTGTTATTTTTTTCTTGTTATTAAAGTTAAAATTAATTCATTCTTGTTATTTAAGTTTAAAGAATACGTTTAAATATCAATTATCCAAATTGAAAGATGAAAATACTTCCAAACACAAGTCAATCACATGCAAGCAGAAATACATGTTTAAACGGTTGGCTGTACACAAAAAATAGGCCACAAATGAAACATAAACTAAACATCCCTTTAGGTAAGTTATATGTGAATAGTCATAACATCGACTATGAGACATAAATCATTATATTCATACAACAAATATAAATCTGAATTTACTACATGAATTTTGATTCCTCGTAAAAAACAGAGCGGGACGGCATTATGGATCATACGGTACAGATTTTATCGTATACTAGACCTGAAATCAAAGGTGACGGCATGGTTAAACACGTGAATCTCGTGGCATAAATGCGCATTTGGAATTTTTCTAGACGATGTCTTGCGATGCTTGAGTAAATAATAAAGAATTAAACGTGGATCGCTGAATAAATATATTTCTATAGGGACTATTTAACTTTCATGAGATGGCATTTTCAGCGATATTAGATCTAAGTTCGAGAGAAGAAGAATTATTTAAGTCCTATACAAAAGCCATCATTGACAAAATAATTAATTTTCTGAATGAACCAAAAAATTATTACTTTCGAGAGTCACCTTTCAAAGAGTGAACAACAGTTCGCAACTTTTTCTATTGCAGGTCTTACCAAGCATTATTTCAGCGTTTTTCAACACTGCAAACCGCTAAATTGCTACAATTAATTCTGCACACTCTCGTGATCAGAAATGTTACTCATGTTGTACTAATTTACTTTTCTCAGGTATTATTATTATACACTTTATAGGTTGATCACATGTGAATTAGCTGAAAGTGTTTAGGTGACAAGCGACAAGCGCCGCCTCCGATTGTTTTGGGCAAGCTTGTGTGTAATTTCAGTCTGTTCAGCATTATTTTGCACTTTATAAATTATGAGATCCCGATTTACACAGAAAATGAGAAAGGGTCTCGGCTGCTTATAACCACATTCATCATTGAATGTGGAAAGTCGACACTTTTCGATGATTTGAGCCAATTTTATTTTTCTTAAGCCAATGGCTCAATTAACAGACGACAAAGCGAGCCCTGCTAGGCGGTAGGCCCTGTTGAAGATTGTCATTCTTTCGCCTTTTTTGTCATTCTTGGTCTGTTATTTTTTGTTCCTTTTTGTATTTGAAGTGAAATAATTAAACGGTAATTTATTAAATAAATTCAGTTTTTTTTTCAAAATTCATTGACTTTTTGACTGTTACAAATTCAAGTACTTTTCAAGGCGTAAGCATCAAATTCAAGCACTTTGTATCCGGGTCTCACCCAGCAATTTGTTCAAGCACTGAGGTAGGTGCACGCAAAGTGGTTAGGTTACAGGAAGGGAATTTCCCTGATTTTTTTAAATTTCCACCTTATAAAATTAATGGTGGTTCTAGATTAGATTTAGCTCTGTGATGAAAAACAATCTACACTATTTCTTTATTTTATATTAAAAGAAAATAGTATTAGGGTAAATACATGAATTATACATATAAAGGGACACCACAGGGTAATTTTTCACATCATGCTGTTTATAATACAAGCACTCACAGATCAAACCTGTGGTAGCTATGACATTCAGGCTCTGAGGGATCATAGAACTAAACAAGCTGGGGGAAGTGTAAGAAATGTGTATTGTTGTTATTAGTTGCCAGCCTGCCACGGCAACTACATTTTTTATTCCTTTTTCATTTTGTTTGAGAGGAGCAGTTACTGAAGAAAACGATGAGTTTGCCTTTTGGTCATTATTTACATCATTAATGTACAGTAAACCCTTATAATAAGAAGACCACTTACAGGGCTTAACAAAACTGGTCTTATTAGCAGGGCAGTCTCATTATCGAGTTTGGTCTGTTTGTACATAGCACATATATGTAACTTTTTAATGACAGGGTATTTTGCGTACACATACATGAGATGTAGAAAATCCCCTGAAGAAAATGCATTTTGGGCATTTTTGCATCATTTTGGAAGGGTTTCCTTGAAGACTTTGCTGTAATACACAGTTACTTCTGATGTAAAAAAACCAATGTCATTCTGGTATTGGCAGACAACTTACTTTCAACTTTCATAAGTTATTCCATGCCCTTATCATTCTTATTGTATAATCATGATACAATGTGGGAATATTCATCTCTCATTTTGCTTCCCTTCTGTTATAGATCTACTTCATTCTTATAAATCAGAGGTCAAAGAAAATGACGCAACAGTCCTGAATCAAAAGTCAATCCTCCACTCCCTAAAGCTAAAATATCCGAAGTGGGGAGACATATTAGGTGTTGAAGCTTGACAAGTTTTTAATGTTAATTTACTGCTGTAGGAAGTGAAAGCAACGTGGTCGCATTTAGGGGTGGTCTTATTTTCGGAATTTAAGACAAACTATTGACATAAAGAAAATTCCTTTCTTTACAATATCAGTCTTATAAGCAGGGTGGTCTCGAAACCAGGGTGCTCACAAAGAGGGTTTTTACTGTATACCGTATGTGTAAATCCCAATATTTGATGTATCATTACAGTACCAAACAAGAATGTTCAACTTCAATAACAAAATTCTGTTTCTTTTATTAATAAAGACCTTTATATCACTTTTATATATTTTCTCTTTAATTTCCCTTCAGATTCATATACAAATATTATGAATTATTATTTTGCAACACTTTTTATTTCTACATTGCCTTTCATCAATCGTTGTAACTTGTATTACAAACTTCAAATTTGAATATCTCAATAACCGATCAATTGACCGATTTTGAAGAAATAAAATATACTGTTATCTGTACATTAAGTGTTGTTCATATTTGCATTTATCTGTTTGTTTTATGTTTATAAAAAAATGACTGAACACCCTATAGATATATCTACTGCTCAAGAACCATTACAAGAATTTAAAGATTAATAAGCATCATTAAGTTCTACAACCAATGCCAGTTAATGTAAATTTATTTTACAACTTAAGGCTATTTCAAAGTATTGACTGCCAATATTTTATCATGCATGACTATATAAATAATTCATTCATCTTTTAACAGTATAACTGCAGAAAGTCATGTTGAAATAAACAACCAATCACAGTCTGACACACACTGAGGGGCAGGTCACCATGTTTCTATTCTTAACCAGTAAATTACCCGTATTTTTTGTCTACAGCATTTAAATACGTAAAGTGTGAATAATTAATCAAACAAGTATTAGAATATACAAATGTCGAAACCTGCCAGTGATAATTGTAGACGGAAAAAGATAGCATAAACCATAGATGGTCTTCGCGTCGTATTATTTTGAAATGACCCCCACAGATATTTTGTAACCGAAAGTTACCTTGCAGTATTCGCAGTAGCCACAGACGGAGCCTTTAGCATATTCTAGTTTTGTCTCATCGATGTTACCCTCATCTTGTTCCATTTCTTGGGTATTGGCATCCTTAGCTGCCCAAGATAGAGCAAAAAGAGCCAAAATGACGAAGACCCACGAAATCTGCATGTTGCTCACGGGGAGATGAGAGTATTAAGGGGAGATAAACACAATATAAACACGATTGGTTAAAATCCGTCTTCTACTCGAACATCCGTACAAACTGTAACTT
This sequence comes from Mactromeris polynyma, assembly GCA_032209605.1. NCBI lineage: Eukaryota > Metazoa > Mollusca > Bivalvia > Venerida > Mactridae > Mactromeris > Mactromeris polynyma. The sequence goes on from JASFXZ010000002.1 coordinate 22,534,254, forward strand.
ATAAATTCCCAGGCATTCATATTAAAGTGGCATGTCTGTCTGTGAGACATTTAAGAAGCTAAAAAGATCACAAGACGTTACACTCACCCTACTGAAGTAACCATGACCATATATCAGCGTCTTTTGAACAATCTTTTTGGGGGTTGCCTCGGTGGGTATAGTCGTAGTTACTTCAATGCTAAGCGCTGACGTCGTTGGAGTCGTGGGTTAGAACCCCTCTCTGTGTTCACTTGTAAATTCCCATAATACATTTCCGAAACAGAAACGTACAGTGGAAATAGCCATCGGATTTGATTGAATAGAACACATGTCTTACATGGATTATTTGATAGGCAAACGAAAAAAAACGCCAACAGTATGTGGTACATGTATATCAGAGTAAACCACTAAATAACGTGACGTGGTTGAGTATGTGTTACTGGACAAGTATCGATCTGTCGTTTCTGTGTGCTTAAATGTTCACGCGATGGGAAAGCAACAACCTAAATTCAAATACTGACTGAAACATCGAATGATCGACACTGATTCCCCTATTTTCAGTATAAATACAGCGTTAAAACTGACATGCTACAACCAAGGGCGTAAATCAAGATCAAGAGGCGGTTATTACGAAGCTTTTTTGTAATTATTTTGGTAAGAATGAAGTCTGGTTTCATATTTCTTGGTCAGTTACTAGTATTGATAACCAATTTACCCTTCACTGTCACACAATTTTTTTGTGAACAAGATGAACAGCATGGACACTATTTCAAGGTATTGTTCAACTGATAACAGCTTAACAGCTTTTGTGACTCCAATGGTGTTGAAAATCACCCAACATTTTCTGTTCACGTTCACTCCACTGAAGACGATGTTGTCTGACGTCACATTGGGAGTAAGGAAAGCAGTTCCTTCCGAGTCCACCCAGAAATCGTACATATTTTCTTCAGAATAAATCACTCAAATATAAACACCTCCGTTTCTGGAATCGATGTGCTAATATTGGCAACACACAGAACTAAATGAACCAAATCATTCCAACATTCAGGTTTGTCAACCAACCCGGATCTTTTTCACTGATATTGAAGCGAAGTTTCTGATTCGGTTTGAGTTGACGATCACTAAAACAAACGGAATAACACTCTCCTTCATATCTTTCAGCAAGGGTATCGTCGTCAAAGAGATTGACTTTTGGACCGTGAGTTTCACTGAAATGTATCTCTTCTGAAAATGTATATGATAGCCAAGCTATAGGTATTGAATTTCTCGTATAGCTGCTACCGATAAGAAAGAAATTAAATTGTCACACGTAAGAAAGAGCATTAACAATTGCGGGTGGATAAGAGAATAGATTACTACATGTAGATACTATTTATACATGAAGACATAACAACTATTTATGAGACCGAGTCTAAAAGAACGAGCATTCGTTAATAATTGAGAAAGGTCAGAAAACACGAAGGAAGATTTCATCACTTAATCAAATGCTAATTCACGATACATTCACGATACCTTTCGGAATATGTAAAGATTTAAAATAAAACTCGAAAAAGCGGTCTCACGGTTGGTAACACTCTATAATTCCAAGGGTATATAACTTCGGGGTCTATTTTTCATCTGTAATTTCATGTGTAAAGAAACAGTGCAATTATTGAAGTATTTTATTAATCAACTATTTGTTTTAAAGTGTCATGTACATAATATTTTTGATACAAAATGACGAGGGAAATCTTACCAAAATCAGCTGCATACCCGAATGCGATTAACGACAACAGAACACAAAACATAAGCGAATGGAATATCATAGTTTTCTTTATGTTGATGTTTGTTCACAGACAATTAATGGGTCAATGTCAGTGAGATAACAATCCAATATCGTCGTAGTGGAAATCTGAGACAAGACATATAGAAAAATGTGACAATGCAATCTTAACGTAACCTTTGTAGTGTATTTTTTTATGAGAAGACGCATGGACGCATGGATTTAGATCATACTCAGGAGTGTGTATTATCGTCTATATGTACATATATGTATATATTGGTCCCAGTACAGATGTTGCAATTATTAAAACAAATCACCAGCATAACTTAAAATAAATTTAAAAACATTAGATTTTATATTCATTATATATATATATATATATTTTAGTTTTCCGCAAAAGACCATTGAGTGAAAATGCTCATGTAATACTTTCAGTATGCATAAATTTACTTCAATATTGTATCGTCAACGTAAGACAGCGTAGCTGGGTGTTTTTGAAAAACTTGTTGTTTATGACTCTGATATTATTTGGAAATAAATGCGAGTGTAGGGCAAAATCCCCTCCGGACAAAATCCCCGTCGATCATTTTGTACAAGGTGGGTAAATCCCCTTCATGAATTTTACAAATAGGACTAGAACACCTAAAATTATTTCTATTAGGCCCCTACGAATGATTCAAACTGATTTATATATATCACTGTATGATGATAATTAATGGAGTATATTAGTTCAAGGTATGAGTGGAATATCAAGTATACACCACAAATAGTTTAGAACGATTTGTTTGCATTACAGTATATTTTATGTTCAATTTTATGGACAAGCATATACATATGTATTTGCTCAGAATAAAACACAATGTTGATCGCAATTGAAATTAAGCTGCTAGCCTGCAAAAGAAAATGTGAAACAAGAGTCGCGATATGGTCTTTTAGAGGAAATCAATTGCATCACGCTTAGCACTATATGTTGCATCAATGCAGTCTAACAATAAACTTTACCACCATAAACCATGGTCCAGCGAACAATATAGCACACCAGTTAGACTGAGATAATATCTTAAGTGACCACCTGTGGATACGGCGCTGCGATCGATATACACATGCAGTTACAACATGAAATAGAAAGACAAAATGGAAATCATCATGTTCAAAGTTAAAAAGGACCAAAATGAAATTATTGATTTGTTATCAAACTTACATATTTGTGAAGCGGAATGAAGATTTTAAAGCCCTTTGTACAAATTTAGATTTCCTTTTATTTACTGAGATATTTGGTTTTAATCCCGACCAGTCCGTATATAGCCATGGTTGGTGTCTTCAAAGTTAAAAAGGACCAAAATGTTTTTTTCACGATCTTTCTGAAAAACTGAGTAGGCCTTCGAATCTATTGCAGAGATACTAAATTTTTCAAAACCGTTTGCACAATTGCGATATCTCAATCCGATGTTTAGATATTTACGATTTTCCACAATTCCCATGTATTTCTCCCATACCCACGTTATCGACGGTGGCTAAGCGAGGCGCTATGAAGTTGCATGGGTATGGCAATATACCTTTGTTTGCCTCAGAGTTATATGTGCCTGACGACAGTCTCAGTCCTACAATAAACCAGAAACGTGTCCTGGTTTTATGCGCGATGTACCCGTATGTAATAGGTAGGTTCATAGCTAATCATAGAGCTTTAATTTATTCTTCTGTGATATTATATGTTTGTAAACCAGGCGACTGTAAACTGACGAAAAATGTCTTGTCCTGATCCTGAGACCAACATATATATTGGTTCCAGTCTGAATAAATCAATCTACGTCGTACGAAACTCTGTCATCAGTTTGACCATTACGTTTCGGCTAGTAGTGGTAGGAAAAAGAATAAAGCAAATAAGAAAAATTATCAAGTCAATACATATACAATTATATAATTGTATAGCAAGAACCTGGGACCAATAATTATATGTACAGTATATATTTCCCAGCAAGAACTAGTGAAGTTCAAAGACAGGATAAAAAGGGATAGTTTCAGATTGCATCGGTTCCTTAGAGTCAGACCAATGACTTATGGAGCAGGCGACAGCTTCATTACATGCTGAGTAGTGTAAACGTTCAATATATTAATCTGATGCATGTACATGACATTTAAAGCGGACAGTAAATTGACCCGAAAAGTACGGCACGAATTGGCTTTTTTCCACTAAAAGCGCGCCATTGACAAAGATTGCGGGAGAGCTCTTTTAGGTTCGCCTTTGTTCATCATCTACGTTGACTCGCTGTGAAAATGCCAACTTCGAAACCGATGCGATATGCACATAGTGATGGATTCACGGATGTATGCTACGAAGAAAATGGCAGGTGACGTACCTCTCTGCTTACTTGTTATTATTTTGATTTTATTCGTCATCAAATACGTTCGTAACATGAAAACACTAAGACTATTTATACAAAATAAACCGTTAGTGATTTGTAGTAGAAGTTCTTAACAGTTCAGTGTTGTCAGCTATATTGATAATTAGAACGTTATATCTTTGAAAAATGAATTTACTGAACAAATAGTAGTGACTAGTGTAGTGTACAGACCTGTGTTGGGTTAGGCGGGCACCCGATAAGTGCAGTCAGTAGAGCGCCAAACTAATGTTTAAAGGGTTGTGCGTTGCACTTTTTGCCTTTGATTTACTTCAATAATGGCAGCTTATGATAATGGTCATAAATTAATTATTTGTTATACTTATAATTAATTTATAGATCTGGTAGCACTTGGTATGTTGGCATACAATTTACAAACAATACAAAAAGTCCAAAATTAATAATGGTCTCTATCTAATGAATTCCATTCATAAAATCAAATCATTACCATTCACAAAGGGAATGGGACATGCACAAATGAATAGCTCAACAAATCGTCATGTCCTTTATGGCTTTAAAAAATTGTGATAAAAACTTAAATTCAATACATACCATGAGATAGATCATGCTGGGGCGTATCATGCACTGCTGGTGAATGCACATTTTCACAGTTTAAGTTTGAACAAACCTTCATATCAGGGCAGGCATGACATTGTACTTGTCTTGTTATTGGGGAACTCGATATATTGGTATTTTTTGTTACTTGGATGGTTTCCTTTTCTTCTTATTTAAATTTTCTTTTAACTAAATATGATAGGTATATATTGACATGTGGATCCGATGGTGATGTGAGAATATGGGATGGTATTGAAGATGATGATGCAATTTCACACAGATGTGGTGACAAGGCATATGCGATCGCTTGCAAGGTATATATACTACAGAGAACTTAATTAAGAGCATGTGTCGTTCAGTCCCTTTTTTCTCCTAGATATAGTTCAGTAAACCATATTGGACCAGCACTTCGTTTAAATTCTATAACATTGCAAAACATTGATGGTATAAATTTGTGTATTTAGGATAGATCTGCTCTGGATTGCTGTCATAAAATGTGACTTTGGAAGCAAAGGGTTCTGTAACAATATCAATATCATATTTTTAGTTCAGTATCATTCATATTCAACATATTGTAAATTTATTCAAGGAGAGTAACGCGCAAAACTGCGGAATTGGGGGTTGTCAAAGTCATTCCATTGACAACTCTCTAAATATTACGATATTGAGTTGAATCGTACTGCATTGAACTCGAAAAAGAAATGGCTTCCAGAAATGTCCATTTTGACAACTCTATCATTCGAAAGTTTTCCAGAACAGTTTTTCCATTTTCTAACAGGATTTTGTGCGACTATAGTATAGGACCACTCATTTCAAAGTGGAAATTAACAAATCAAACAGAAATTGGCAAATAATTAGCATATTTTGATAAATAACATTTAAAAATTATGATTAACTTTAACATTCACTCATGAAATGCCTTTTTGACAACACAATTAAAGTTTAAATGTTGGAAGGACAAGTGAATGTGCAGACAATCGGTGCGTGTAAGAAGATTGTACTGTGTAAACAGTAATGGATATTGTAAAACCCGTCTGATCCGTACCGTATCAACATAGGGACCGACGCACAGGCCTTCTACATCGGACCTGGCCGTTTTTGTATCGGTCAGTTCCGACTGTCCGATGGGTATTAGCCATGACTGTCTTACTTAACTTCAATGGATTGTTTGCACCTCTGACATTTTAGTGAATTTCAGATTTCATTGTTTGCTTAAATCCAACATTAGAACAATCCCATGCAACTGGTGACTCGACATCACTAGAAAAATAATAGATGAGCAGTATGATGAGTGTGTTTTCATCTATTTGGTGCAGTCTTTGAAAAAAGTATGAACAAGTCAGCTTGATTATCAACCTCTATGTTGTGAAATACTTTATATCATACAACTTGGACAAATATTAGGTCTAATATCAGTTGATTATGGAATTGAAGCAGCTATTATTTTTTCCTATCATTTTAGGGCAACCGTTATTTTGCTGCTACTGATTCAAATACAATTCAAGCATACACATTTCCTGATGGAAGTCCAGATGGTATCCTTACAAGATTTACTGCTCCAGCAAATCACATTGTACTGAACAAATCAGGAACTACTCTAGTTACATGTGCCAGGTAAGTAAATACCAGACATTTCTTAAGACATCAGCCCTGCGTTCAGGAAAGGTGTTTGTGGCTAACGTTCATAACGTTTGCAATTTGGTTCCCGTGTGCAGTGAATATGATATGGTGGGTCACTCAGGGATACAAAACAAAACAGTTTTGTAAGGTGAGCAACTGTTAGCTGTAACTGAATGCAGGGCAAAAGTTCATAACGTTTGCAATTTGGTTCCCGTGTGCAGTGAATGAGATATGGTGGGTCACTCAGGGATACAAAACAAAACAGTTTTGTAAGGTGAGCAACTGTTGGCTGTAACTGAATGCAGGGCAAACGTTCATAACGTTTGCAATTTGGTTCCCCGTGTGCAGTGAATATGATATGGTGGGTCACTCAGGGATACAAAACAAAACAGTTTTGTAAGGTGAGCAACTGTTAGCTGTAACTGAATGCAGGGCAAACGTTCATAATGTTTGCAATTTCGTTCCCGTGTGCAGTGAATATGATATGGTGGGTCACTCAGGGATACAAAACAAAACAGTTTTGTAAGGTGAGCAACTGTTAGCTGTAACTGAATGCAGGGCAAACGTTCATTACGTTTGCAATTTGGTTCCCCGTGTGCAGTGAATATGATATGGTGGGACACTCAGGGATACAAAACAAAACTGTTTTGTAAGGTGAGCAACTGTTAGCTGTAACTGAATGCAGGGCAGTTTGTAGGATTTTACAGGTAAATATTGTGAAGGTACTGTAATGTTTATTGACTGTCGGTCCTTCTGGCAGTTGTATCTCATGTTAGATAGGTAAAATTGATGTTCCCTGGTCAAAACATTCACTAGCTAAGTTGGTCTGTAAAAGCTGAAGGGTATTGCATTGACTCTGTGATGTTCAGTTTGAGTTTTATTCTATATTAACAGTTGATGAAATAATTTATATTTAATTTTGTTGGTACTCATAATTTCTTTGAAATAATTTACTACTTGATTGCAGTTTGTGTTGTCTATTTAGTATTGGTTTTTTTAACATTTATTAGAATGTGGGATTATTGTATTCCTTTTTTGGATCCTTGGATGTCCGTTGTGAATCGTTCGTCATGCGTCAACATTTTATTTAAAGATTGCATAAATTATTAAGTTCCGTCAAAAACATGGCCGCCAGGGGCCGTGTTCCCTATATATGTTTATTTGGGAAACTATAAACAACATCTCCTCCTTAACTCAATGGATTTTGACCAAACTTCACAGAAATGATCCTCTTTGAAGTTATATAAATGGTTCCAGTCTGTTGCATAAGTAGGTTACATGAGCTAAAAATAGATTTTATAAGTGTAAACTTTGACAATCTTCTTGTCCCAAACCATAAGGTCTAGAGCTTTGATGTTAGATGTGTAGCGTTGTCTAGTGGTCCTCTTACAAGATTGCATAAATTATTAAAATCTGTCGAAATCATGGAGCCAGGGGGCGGGCCTTGTTTGGTATATAATATGTATATAGTGGAAACTATAAAGGTCATCTCTTCTTTAAAACCTGATTGGATTTTAATCAAAATTTGCAGGAATGATCCTTAGGCGGTCCTCTTCAAAAGTTGCATAAATAATTTTGTTCTGCTCATAAGTAGGTCACGGGAGCTAAAAATAGATTTTAGAAGTGAAAACATTGAAAATCTTCTAGTGCAAAAAACAAAAGGTCTATGGCTTTGATATTTGGTGTTTAGCATTGTCTAGTGGTCCTCTTAAAAGATTGCATAAATTATTAATTTCAATAAAAACATGGCAGTGTACTCAGGTGAGTGATATAGGGCCATCATGGCCCTCTTGTATAAATTAGTGAAATTTCTGACATTCACTGTCTTGAGAAAGATCTCTCACCTTTTTAACATTCATACAGGTCTGCTATCATCAACTTCTTAATTAATTTTTATTTGCTGAGTTAGACCTGGAAGAATATTGAAAATTAATACCTTAGTTGTTTGTCATGTATCTATTATTGTTTTATGATAATGTATCTTGATTGTTTTAGTGACTTCACCATAAAAATTGTTGACGTGAGTAACTGCAGTTACAAGACTTGTCATGGACATGAAGCACCTGTGTTGAGTGTAGCAATTGACCCAAAGGAAGAATTCTTGGTAGGTGGATACTGTATAACTATGTGTTTCCAATGATTTGTCTTTATTCGTTATCTCATGAAAAGGCATCAGTTGTCCAATTTGTCAAGACTGGCATTCTACTTCTATATTTTGATCTGCTAGTGTTGAATATAAAATATAGTAGTTGATGGTTGTTACAAATTAGAGCTGTTATTTGATTTGGCAAAATACATATTGATGATTTTGATGTATTGGATGAGAAATAACGATGATACAGTCGACTCACGTTATGTTGAATTTTTGGGACCGTAGAAAATAGTTTGTCTTAACGAAAATTTGGAACTTAAACGTCGGGAGGCCTTACTGGCAGCGTTTCGTAAAAAAAGACCGGTTTGTGTTTATAGAGGGGTTTGACAAGAATCGTAAATTGGAGCTTAGATGCCGAAAGATGTCATTTTGACAAACGGCCGTCGACGATAACGAGAAGTTATGTTCCCGTTTTATAGTGATGATCTACGAAATTATTTTTCACAACTTTCTCTTTGAACTCCCAAATTACGTTATCGGAGACAAAAACATGTTCATGTAATATGGTTACTTACAAATCCTCTATGTAGTCTGGTTAACTCCTGGGCTTGTAATCCAAGGATCGCAGGTTCGATTCCCCGCTCCATCACTGACCGTACTAACAGTCTTTAGAACGTGACTTTAAAAACCGATGTCCCGTGTATGATTCTTTACATCGAGAACGTAGAAGAACCAGGGGTGCTTCTGGAACTGGGGCATCTCCTGTATCAAGCACTATCCTCCAAAAATCTAATATGACTAACATTCTTCTGGAGGCGTCGCCCATATGGGAAACGGTGGCGACGATAAACAAAAGCAAATACAAAAGACACAAAAATGCTAACACACTATGTGCAAACGTGTTTTGATTGGCAAAGTTGACAGGCGATTGACTCCGTCTACAGATGGTACCAGTTGTATCAAAATTTACGATGCTGCTTGAGGGGTGATCAACGAAATATAAAGGAATAAATCGATCGAAATTTATCATCATCTTTCAGATAATATACATTTTAAAGCAGGAAATGATATTTTATTGCCACTTTGATCGCAAAACAATTGTTGAAGAAGACATGTTCTAATTAATTGGTTTGATCGAAGTTTGAACAATTTGACATGTTTGCATTAATAGTCTTACATTTTGCAAACATGTACAAATCCTTTCATTGTGTAAAAAATCTGATAATTGAATGTGTGAAAATACAGGTAAATTGTCTGTTTCATCTCGGTGATGTGTGAAAACATTCGTCCACAGCAGGATACGATCCAACTTTGTGTAAAACAATAGATATAAGGTGTCAACTTGTTAATCCTAGCAATAAGTAAATGTTGCCACTAGTTAGTTTAGCGGATCAGTGGTCCAGTGGTAAAATGCTGGACTTGTAATCCAGGGATCGCTGGTTCGATTCCCCGCTCCATCACTGACCGTACTAACAGTCTTTCGGCTGAGACTTAAAAAAACCGAGGTCCCGTGTATGATGCTTTACATCGAGCACGTAAAAGAACCAGGGGTGCTTCTGGAACTGGGGCATCTTCTGTATCATGCACTATCCTCCAAATCTAATATGACTAACATTCTTCCGGAGGCGTCGCCCATGTGGGAAACCGGTGGCGACGATAAATAAAAGCATATACAACAACAGTTTCAATGTTTTCACATATTTCTGTTTATACAGGCTTCATCAAGCTGTGATGGTAGTTTGAGACTGTGGAAGATGTCTGATCGGACCCAGGTTACAAGTCTGTCTGTTTTACCAAAATGTAGCGATGTAAGGTGAGTAATGATAATATACACCATGTACATGAATGACTAATTACAATTAATTAACATCATATGCAGTATTTATCTCTCATCTGAAACTATAGTTTGAAAATAGCTCTTTAAACGATTTTGCATGTATTCTTTTACACATGTTTATATACCGAATATTCCCTTATAAATGCCCCTCCCCTAATAAACGCCCCCCCCCATTTTGAAAAAAAGCCCCGAAAAATTCTTACTTTGATCCGTTATTTATATCCTTCACCCGTAAATCCCATGTATCAAAGAATCAAAATGACACTATAAAAAGCAGTGTTCACACAATTAAAGCATTATCTGTTACCATAGTATGTTAAACTTTTAGCACTTGAACTTTAAAACAGTCTACTACATGTATTGATGTTTAAAACTTCAAAACTCGGTGAATTGAGGCAAATGACAAAGGTCACGTAGACACATAGACTGGCAATAGTGCTATCTGTGAGGTAATTTACTGTGCTCTCTGTGACATAATACCGTTGGGCAGATCAAAGGTTTTAGTTTGGAAGATATGTTAGGCTAGCGAGTGGAAGTTTCAGCACTTCGGCTTAGATCAAAGGTTAGAGAACAGCTAGTGGGTACCATACTTATTCTAATAGATGCATATAAGACTGAAGTACTTATTCTAATAGATATAAGACTAAACAAATTATTTTTTTTAGTGATTTTTTACCTCTATTAAGCGCCCCCTCCTCTCAAAATGTAACACCCCTGGGGGCGTTTATTAGGGAATATTTGGTACATGAAACCATTTTGCCAGTTACATGCCATTGCAATGAATTTTTTTACCATTATTCAAGAACGAAAAAGATTGCATATGTTATTTAGTAAATCTTGCATTTTTTAATTGCAGTCTGTCTAAGACAGTTTGTAGAATGTGCTGGGAACCAGAGAATGGAAAGGTGTGTATTCTTGCAAATTCTTATTAAATCAATCAAAAATCAGTATTTTTAGCATTGTGTCTGTCAGTTTGTCTGCATCAGGTCCTGTTTATCTCTTTAAACAACTTCTAAGATATTTATGAAATTTGAGTCATATTTTCACCTGATCAGGCCAATAATAAAATATTGTTTGTTTCCCCTCCCACGACCGACCGTTTAAAATGACCCCAACCGTAAATACTTTATTGTGGTTTGAATTTATTTTTATTTGAATTTCTCGGGTGAGAATATTGTCTTGGTACGATGGCTATTGAGTACGAAAAACTCGGGAAATGCTGGTACCAGTCAGTTGAGCGGCCACACCGTCAAAAACGTGAAGAAGGGATAAATCGATTTTCACTTCGTGTATCATACAATTAACTTACAAAATATATAGATCAATCTTTTAAGATGTTAAATCCTCCATAAAATAAGTGGTTAATATTAAAAGTTATTCCAAAAACGGTGATCAACCAATCCCAGGTAAAGAAATGTTTACAGAGCACAATTGCATCATAACCATTTACGACACACGCTCATTTAACTCCCATTATGATTCACCGACAAATCAGACCAATAAGTAGGTCAAACATTCCTCCTACAGTGATGCTGGGCATTCATGACGTCAAATATCATGAAATTTTCGGCATGTTTTTAATTCTAAATTTCAATCAAATTGCCGATGAGGAAACGTGTTAATTTCACATTCCATTCTGGGACACGATCGACCTTGTGATATATATCTTGAAGATCAAAGGGGTCAAAATGTTATAGATTCTTCACAGGGGTCTTGCCGATCATCAAATTGCATATATGACCTAATGTTTTATGGCTTTCTTTGTTTTGACATCTGATTGCTATTTAAGTAGTGTCCGATGTATAGAAATTGATTGGAGTTTGAATGCAAGAATGCTTAGCTCAATTTAGGTGGGTGCGTCACGGTTTTTAGCATAAACACTGTCTATTACAATTGCTTTGTTTGAACTTTCTGAAATAACTTGCAATGTTTATATTTATTTGTTAAATAATAATATCCTTAAATAAATCACCATTGAAAACGACGATCGCGAGTCCAATATGAAGTGACTCGCACATTTTGTTCTTTATTACGTGTTGAATGTTATTTGTAATTTCATAATTGAACATTTAAAGCGACTTAACCTAGCATGTGTACCACATTAGGATTTTTTATGTTTAATTTTGATTTTTGGCGATTTCTATAAAAATCATATTTTTCTTCAAAGATCAATAACATTATAGAGCTACTACACATTCTGTTTGGTGCCAATGATTCCATAAGACCCGTATGCAGACAATCAGACCAGTCTCATGTCAGGATACTGTTGGTTTAAGTAGAAACCCATGGGTGTATGATTGGCTGTCAAGTCAAATCAAGAAAGTACAAAAAAACATCAAAATACTATCCTTCACTTAGACACGGATATGTCCGTGACTTAGAAACATGTCATTGAACAAAAATAATACTAATGTGTTCAAGCAAAGGTGAAATAATGACATATCCGTCGTTTCTATACAGTATACATTTTCAGCTTAGGAAAAAAAATTGAAAACATTTTTTTTTCCCTACCTACCTACCTTACCCTTGTGGGATAGGGTCGCGGGAGGGGAAACAAACATATTATTAATGTCGGCCTCATGATGATTTGTGACACAGTCTATCTGGTCACAAACTTGGTGTTATCTATTTCATTGAGATTGCTTCTTATGTTACATATCTAGAGAGTAAATTATAATTTTATTTTAAAGTATATCAGTCTGTATTATGTAAAAATGTTAACTTGCCTGAAAGTCTTCGGATTTTGCTTCGAAACAAGATTTGGCATTGTTTCTGCATTATTATTTCATATTAATGAAGCCCGTACAGTATTGTTGTATGACATGGCAATGTTGTATGACATGACAATGTTGTATAACATGGCAATGTTGTATGACATGGCAATGTTGTATGACATGGCAATGTTGTATGACATGACAATGTTGTATAACATGGCAATGTTGTATGACATGGCAATGTTGTATGTTTTGATTCTATTTCTGAGTTAACAACTTGTATTTGTTGTAGGTGTTATATGTTCCTGTTAACAAGGAGATACAGGTGTATGAAAGAGAATCTTGGACTAAGACTGCTACATTTACTGATGATGTCTTCACTGAGGTAAACAACCTGTACATTATTTTTAGTTGTTAATCTTGCCAATGAAAATGGTGTCCGCTGCACAACCAATTGGTCTAGGTTTGATTTTTGCCTAGATCACATTTTAACATAAAACTACATTCTGGTTAACCAATAAAGCGGACTTGTAGTTTGTTTTATATAAAGTTCCAATAAGGGTTGTAACTACAATTTTTTCAAAATATCTGCATTATTAAGAATATTCCCATATTCAGGTCTACACTGACTCTTCACATATAGTAATGTTGTCCTGTCAAATTTTAGAAGAGTCAGTATCAAATCAAAACCCAAAATTTCTGATCTTGTTGACAAGTTAGTTTTTTTCTATGTTTTGTTTATACTCGCTTTCTGCTGTTTGGTGATGTCTCAATGTTCCTGATGTTTGGTGATGTCTCGTTATGAGTTTTGAATGTCATTAGTTGCTGTTGTTGTAATTGCATTTGACGTCAAGATTGCTTGTGTTTTGATGCATTATCCATATTTAAGTAAGAAAACAGAGATTAAACAAAGCACATCAGCAATTTACGAGGTCAAACTTAATGTATTTTGAAACAACAATGATGTCTTTCATAGTGTTTGTTTCATAGCGAAACATGAATTACAGAAAACCATTCACCAACGAGTGTAAAATAGTTTTGTATACAAGTGTGTGTGGTTTAAGTGACTAAAATTAAAGCTACCCAGACAATCCTGGGTAAAACCTGTGTAATCAAGTAAATAAAAAGTGGAATGCCTCAATTAATTGTGGAATATTAATATGTAAAATATATCATTCGTTGCCATACTAGTTAAGTTGCTCCAAAGAAACAAAGAACAATTGTGACTGAATATTTTTTAGTTTTACTCTTAGTGCGTTGTTCATGTCTGTGATGTTAATGTTTTTTTTTCAGCATATATCTGTGTTAGCAATAAGTGCTGATGGGAAGTACCTGGCTGCTGGGGGGTCAGATGGCTGGCTTTGTATATTCAATTTACACACAAAGAAATCTATTGACAAGTATGTGATACCTTTTTGTACTGCTAGGTTGGAGGTTATACAATTCTGGTTGTGAACCCGTCTCAAAACTCAAGCCTCTGATTGGTTTGTTCTGAGCTGTTGAGCTGATGAGCTTCAACGATTCAACTGCCAATCGATTTGAATCAATTTTTTCCCATTCGATTTAGATTTTTTCGATTCGATTTTTTATGTGTAACAGCATTCTCATTCATCTTAAGGCTTTTCCATTAATTTCAGACCAATTGAAATTAAGAGTTTTGCAAATGAAAATTAAAAGACTAAAGAAACAACTTACCTTTTCCTTTAGGGCATTCTCAGCCCTAAAGCCGAAATGTTGCCACACTTTGTGACTAAGCATGGCTAAAACTCATGGTTACTGTACCAAATAACACTTTGGTAAACTAGAACTAAAAAAATTGAATCGAACATACCAGGGTATGAATCGTGAATCGAATCGTGAGCTCCGTAGTCGAATTCCGATGCATGAGGTGAGGTGATTAAACATGTTATAGTACACAGTGTTGAATTATTCTTGTTCTAGTGTGGTGATAAAACATGTAATAGTACACAGTGTTGAATTATTCTTGTTCTGGTGTGGTGATAAAACATGTAATAGTACACAGTGTTGAATTATTCTTGTTCTAGTGTGGTGATAAAACATGTAATAGTACACAGTGTTGAATTATTCTTGTTCTAGTGTGGTGATAAAACATGTAATAGTACACAGTGTTGAATTATTCTTGTTCTAGTGTGGTGATAAAACATGTAATAGTACACAATGTTGAATTATTCTTGTTCTGGTGTGGTGATAAAACATGTAATAGTACACAATGTTGAATTATTCTTGTTCTTGTGTGGTGATAAAACATGTAATAGTACACAGTGTTGAATTATTCTTGTTCTAGTGTGGTGATAAAACATGTAATAGTACACAGTGTTGAATTATTCTTGTTCTGGTGTGGTGATAAAACATGTAATAGTACACAATGTTGAATTATTCTTGTTCTGGTGTGGTGATAAAACATGTAATAGTACACAGTGTTGAATTATTCTTGTTCTGGTGTGGTGATAAAACATGTAATAGTACACAGTGTTGAATTATTCTTGTTCTCGTGTGGTGATAAAACATGTAATAGTACACGATGTTGAATTATTCTTGTTCTGGTGTGGTGATAAAACATGTAATAGTACACAGTGTTGAATTATTCTTGTTCTGGTGTGGTGATTAAACATGTAATAGTACACAGTGTTGAATTATTCTTGTTCTGGTGTGGTGATAAAACATGTAATAGTACACAGTGTTGAATTATTCTTGTTCTAGTGTGGTGATTAAACATGTAATAGTACACAGTGTTGAATTATTCTTGTTCTGGTGTGGTGATTAAACATGTAATAGTACACAGTGTTGAATTATTCTTGTTCTGGTGTGGTGATTAAACATGTAATAGTACACAATGTTGAATTATTCTAGTTCTGGTGTGGTGATTAAACATGTAATAGTACACAGTGTTGAATTATTCTTGTTCTGGTGTGGTGATTAAACATGTAATAGTACACAGTGTTGAATTATTCTAGTTCTGGTGTGGTGATTAAACATGTAATAGTACACGAAGTTGAATTATTCTTGTTCTGGTGTGGTGATAAAACAGACTTGTGTTATGAAGTTTTGTTTCTGTAATTATTAAGTGGTGGCAGTTTTTTCTCCAATCCATGTCTATTGCAAGTGAAAGTAATTATGATATTTATGCTGTTATAATAAGTTAATGTTCCTCTTTCTTCAGACACAAAAATGAGAAAGGTTTGTCTATTTCTTCAATGGCTTGGAATCCAAAAGGGAATATGGAGCTTGTGTATTGCGATAAAGAGGTTCGTGTTCATACATACTGTACCTAGTGTATACATGTACTGTGCTAAATGCCACAATGTCACCGAAAGGTTCTTGGTGTAAAACTTGTACTTGAAATACGATTGAGGCAAAAATTTGTGAATTTTATATTCGTTTAATTTTTTACTCTGCAGAGTCTTAACAATGATTATTTTGGCCATTAGCTTTTTACTATTAAAAATGTCTGGGTCTATTTTCCTTATTTAACTTTAAGTGTGGTTTTTAGGAATATGTTTGTTTTTTGGGAATATACCTGGAACATGAAACGGCAATAAAATGACCATGTGCCTTACAGATAGACCATGCATATATCAGTATATCAGCATAAGAATTGTTTATATTTTTCTGTTTACATTTCAGGGACAACTAGGACTACTTTGTGATATATCTGTGACTGAGACAAAGCAAGTAAGTATGTCTTAGTGCAAGGTATTCCAAATTGTGTACCATTTTGATTTGTCTCAAAAACTGATTTGAAAAAAAGAAGCTAACCTCATGTTTGTTTGCAACAATTTAAAATGATAACAATGATACTCGTTTTATTACATCATATAATTGCTTATGCTTTATTTACTGTGTATGTTCAGTCATTGTCGAAGTTTATTTTGAATTCAGTGTTACTGATGTACACAGGTCAGGGTTTTTCCTTAGAAGATACAGCTATTAAGCATACTGCCCATCTGGATTTGTCTAGCAATCAGGCAATTAGTCTTGGTGGACCAGTCCACCATTCTGGCTTTGTACTTGCACAAACTGGTCTAAAGACTCACAAAAGTTCAAGGAGAAAAATTAAGGCAATACCCTTGGCATATGTTATGACAAGTTTATCAATACACACTGACAGGGTTTAACTGTATACACTCGACAGTCAATTTGTACATGTAGAATGACTTAATGTTTTACATTCCGTTAAATGCATACAAGTATTTTTTTAAATCAAAAGTATTTTTGGAATGGAGAAATGTATACTAGATCATGCTATCAAGTTTTTCCATGCACACCCCTTGTTTCTGGTGTTGTTGTTTTAATAAAAAGATGACAGCATGCAGTAGATTTGTTCATTGTCTCTGTACCCATGTGCTTCTTTGCAAAATTAGGCATTGTGCAATTAGCCTGATTTACCAGACAGTACCAAAAGTTCGAATAATTTAATTATAATAATTATTGCAGTTATAGATGAAGGACTGTATAACAAAAAAAGTATATTTCACCTTGCTATAATATGTAGTTTCAAAAATATTGCTAAAAAGCAAATATGGCTATTTTCTAGGGCATATATCGCCTTACGGTAGTTGTGTCTTGACCTGATTGAGAGATTGCTACAATCTTCCAATAATTTCACGGCAGACAAATTCAGTGTTATCACTGACCTGTTCTCAGGCTTCACGAAATTGCTTCACAGATTGTCTGACCGAAAGAAATTCTGACAGACATTTATTAGTTTTGAGTGCATGGTAACTCATTAATTGACGGACATTTATTAGTTTTGAGTGCATGGTAACTCATTAATTTGACGGACATTTATTAGTTTTGAGTGCATGGTAACTCATTAATTTGACAGACATTCAGTAGTTTTGAGTGCATGGTAACTCATTAATTTGACGGGCATTTATTAGTTTTGAGTGCATGGTAACTCATTAGTTTGACGAACATTTATTAGTTTTGAGTGCATGGTAACTCATTAATTTGACGGACATTCAGTAGGAACCTTGCAGAAAATTACAGGATCTGCTTGAAATTTGTCTGACATATGAGACAGTCATACATCTCTCTCAGAGCTTGATGTATCTCTGTACAGGCTGAGACAGTCATACATCTCTCTCAGAGCTTGATGTATCTCTGTACAGGCTGAGACAGTCATACATCTCTCTCAGAGCTTGATGTATCTCTGTACAGACTGAGACAGTCATACATCTCTCTCAGAGCTTGATGTATCTCTGTACAGGCTGAGACAATCATACATCTCTCTCAGAGCTTGATGTATCTCTGTACAGGCTGAGACAGTCATACATCTCTCTCAGAGCTTGATGTATCATTGAACAGGCTGAGACAGTCATACATCTCTCTCAGAGCTTGATGTATCTCTGTACAGGCTGAGACAGTCATACATCTCTCTCAGAGCTTGATGTATCTCTGTACAGGCTGAGACAGTCATACATCTCTCTCAGAGCTTGATGTATCTCTGTACTGGCTGAGACAGTCATACATCTCTCTCAGAGCTTGATGTATCTCTGTACAGGCTGAGACAGTCATACATCTCTCTCAGAGCTTGATGTATCTCTGTACAGGCTGAGACAGTTATACATCTCTCTCAGAGCTTGATGTATCTCTGTACAGGCTGAGACAGTCGTACATCTCTCTCAGAGCTTGATGTATCTCTGTACAGGCTGAGACAGTCGTACATCTCTCTCAGAGCTTGATGTATCTCTGTACAGGCTGAGACAGTCGTAAATCTCTCTCAGAGCTTGATGTATCTCTGTACAGGCTGAGACAGTCGTACATCTCTCTCAGAGCTTGATGTATCTCTGTACAGGCTGAGACAGTCTTACATCTCTCTCAGAGCTTGATGTATCTCTGTACAGGCTGAGACAGTCGTACATCTCTCTCAGAGCTTGATGTATCTCTGTACAGGCTGAGACAGTCGTACATCTCTCTCAGAGCTTGATGTATCTCTGTACAGGCTGAGACAGTCGTACATCTCTCTCAGAGCTTGATGTATCGCTGTACAGGCTGAGACAGTCGTACATCTCTCTCAGAGCTTGATGTATCTCTGTACAGGCTGAGACAGTCGTACATCTCTCTCAGAGCTTGATGTATCTCTGTACAGGCTGAGACAGTCATACATCTCTCTCAGAGCTTGATGTATCTCTGTACAGGCTGAGACAGTCATACATCTCTCTCAGAGCTTGATGTATCTCTGTACAGGCTGAGGAAGTCATACATCTGTCTCAGAGCTTGATGTATCTCTGTACAGGCTGAGACAGTCATACATCTCTCTCAGAGCTTGATGTATCTCTGTACAGGCTGAGACAGTCATACATCTCTCTCAGAGCTTGATGTATCTCTGTACAGGCTGAGACAGTCATACATCTCTCTCAGAGCTTGATGTATCTCTGTACAGGCTGAGACAGTCATACATCTCTCTCAGAGCTTGATGTATCTCTGTACAGGCTGAGACAGTCATACATCTCTCTCAGAGCTTGATGTATCTCTGTACAGGCTGTCAAGTGGGCCCTACTTTTCCATTTTTGAAAGAGTCGTACTAACCCTACTTTTTTTCAAATCTGTGTCGTTAACTCAAATTTTTATTTCACCTTCTGTCTGTATCTTTGTTTAAGAGTGAAGAAAACATTAGTGGTAATGTAGCATCAAATGTGTTTGATGATGATGATTTCTTAATGCAAGCTATTGAAAATGGTGAGGATAATGATGATGATACAGTGGGTGTGAAAAAACAAACTCAACCCATCTTTTCTGATGATGATGGTGGTACGTTTAACATTTTGTTTCTGATTTTATTTTTATTTCTCACTTTGTGTGTGATCACTTCTCAAAGTTGACTTCCTAGTTCAATCAATAATATCTGTTGCATTTCTTTATTTCTTTGCACAAGTTGAAAATAAGTGGTGCATAAATCTTTGATAAAATTTGCTCTTGGAATACAAACATTGCAATTATAGTGACAAATGTGTTTGATGAGATGCAAACATGTTCGCTTGTATTGCAGGTCAGACAGCTGGGGTCATTTACTTTGTTTTAATCCTGGATAAACTGTAACATACCAAAGAGATATTCCATTCAGTCAAATTCTTGATTAACCCATATGTTTGCTGTTTCTTTTTGCTGGTTACTAGCCTTGATATAAATGATTACAGATATGATGCCAGATATAAAGGCTGATGATGATGATGCATCAAGTGTAACATCTGACAAGTCAGAAATACCAAAACCAGAAGTTAGAGTTGTTGAAGGTTTCAAACCTGTTCCACTTCAAAGACCGTTTCAGTCCGGCTCTACTCCACAGCATTTGACTAATCGGTTCATGGTTAGTACTCTCATTTTTCTGACTTGTTCAAACTGATTGAAATGATGTTTTGATCATTAATTCCTTTTGGGAGGCATAGTAATATTGGATTCAAATTCCAATAATGAAACATGTTTCACACTTGACATATAATGAATAAATTTTAATTCATTTAAAATGTTGGTTGAAACAATATCGGTGATTTTGTTTTTCTCAAAATAACACAAAGATAATGTTGAATATCACCTTTCTACCATGTTTAGTTGTATGCATTTTCTGTTAGTCACTTAATGACTTATGTGAATCTGTGACCACCAATTCTTGAAGATTTCCTCGAATTCAAGATCTATAATTTGATGCTTGTGTAGATATTGGAAATCAGTTGCATTTTGGTTGGTGAATTATTGCTGGATATCTGAATGATTTACCCTAGTAAGCAAATTCTTACCATGAATTTCAGGTGGTGAGTCTTGTTCAGTGAATGTTGTATAAAATGATGTTTGATAACTACATCTATGTTTAAATAAAGTGTACTGTTCAGTTCAGCATACAACTTTCCAACTTCACTATATTACATGTTACAGGTGTGGAATTCTGTTGGTGTTGTCAGACAATATAATAGTGAAGACGAAAACTCGATAGATATAGAGTTCCATGACACTTCGGTTCATCATGCTATGCATATTATGAATAACTTCAGCTACACAATGGCTGACATGTCAGCTGAAGCAGTTGTGTTGGCATCAGAAGCTGACTCTGATACTTCAAGGTTAGTTTTAATTGATAGTTTAATGCAGGACAGGCTTTCTTTGTTGTACAGAATAATTATCTCTCAAAAGATTGCATATGAATAATTTCTTGTACACATGAGATTTAATTGGACTCATATACATATATATATATATATATATATATATATATATATATATATAAATTGTTGGATTCAATAATGTAATTTTGGGTTAATGAAAACGAATATTTATAAATGAATGTTACCTTCAATTGAACACAAGCATAGACTGTGTTGAATTATGAACTTACTGGCTTATTTTGTCTCTGGTATGAGGAAAATGTAAACAAATAAAAATATGTTAATTACTTACTTCATTTCTTACACCAACTCACAGCCTGCTCAGTTGATTTGAATAAAAATAACCAAACACATGAAGTGGTGTGAATATGTAATGCTGATGTTGGTAATTGACTTGATTCAGAAGACGATACCTGGGCCATTGAATAACAAAAAAGTTTGCATTGCATCAAACTTTAAATAACTTTTCAGTAATTGTAATAAGCAGCGGCCGTGGTCCAGTGGTAAGTGCGCTGGACTTGTAACCGGGCGATCTGGGTTCGATTCCCGGTCGCGGCAGGTCATACCCTTCCATGAAAATTTGACAAAAATGTGGAAGGGTAAGTTAGTACTGGTAAGAATTCAGTCCAGGAAAAACTGGTTAGGTGAACCGGCCGCCGTATATAACTGAAATATCGTTGAGAAACGGCGTTAAACCCGATGAAACAAACAGTAATTGTAATAGCATTGTTAAAATTGTTCTTGAGCATTTGTTACCATATACTATTTGCTGGATGGAATGCACATGACAGGTCCATTTTGATTTTAGTTGTCATATTTTGTGGTAGATGAACTAATTTATGATAGATATTATTAATTTTTCAGTAAATTGACGTGCATGCATTTCTCCTCGTGGGACAGTAACAAAGAATGGAGTATAAACATGCCAGATGATGAAGAGATACAGTGTGTTACCATTGGTGAAGGATGGTTGGCGGTGGCAACTGAAGCTCGCAATCTGAGACTGTTCTCATTGGCTGGTGTACAGAAAGAAGTGTTCACTTTACCTGGACCTGTGGTGTGTCTGTCTGCTCATTCTAGTCAGCTAATGATTGTCTATCATAAAGGAATGGGTGAGTATTTATATCTATAGATATTTTACAAATGCTGAGTTTATTTTATACCAGTTTTATAAATGATGTCAAGGACATGTTATAACACGGGCATTAGTTTTCCAAAGTCACTGTGAAATGACGATTGTTGCGTCATTACAATTGACTAAAAATAAAAAAGTTAAATTTCTCAATAAATTCTTTACAATTTAAGATATAAATGAGATGCTACTTTTGTTTAAGAAATTCCAAGAATTTATTGAACTTTGAATAGGTAGTAAAATTAAATGCAATGCTCTTAGGTCTTACATTTTGTTTCACAAATATTGATTAATTACTGAAACCATTGTATAAGACAATTAAGAGCTTATTGCAATAATGATTAACTTTTGCCATATTGAAAGTAATTTTTCATGTACATGTTCTTGCATTTGTAAATTTTCTTAATTAAATAGTTGACTGTTTAAATGACCTTTCATTGATATCTAGTCTTGAGTTAATCAACATATTTGTGACAATTTTTTCTTCCATGGTCTGTTTTACCCTATTTAATCTTACATTTCATTTCTTGTAAGTAATATGTCATGTGCACAATTTCCATATAGGTATTCCTGGAGAACAATGTTTAGGTGTAACTTTACTTGATGTGAGAAGCTGGACACGAGATGTTCATGGTGAACCTCTGCCATTGTCACCAAAGTCTAATCTGTCTTGGGCTGGGTATGTTCATTATTTTAGTATAAACAGTCTACATTAATTTGTGTAATTATTGGTAAATTTCAGAGCTAGTTTTATTGATGAAATAAAATAAAGTCAACTTATATTGTTTTTGTTTTCGCCTGTCCGTCCGTCTGTCTGTCCATCCACTTTTAGCTTGTCCACACTTCATCTCCAATACGGATGGTTGGATTTCAGCCAAACTGCACAGGATTGATAAGCATCAAGTGTAGTTGTGCATTTTATGCCGCTCGGTTAATTTTCACTGAGTTATGGCCCTTTGATGTTTTTATATTGGTAATGTTTGTCTGCGCTTCATCTCCCAAAACGGCTTGATATTTTATTCTAACATCCTATAACAGTATTACAATTACTGACAAACTACCATCTGGGAGACACCCGTTTTTGCTTAAAAAACAACCATTTAGTTTATATTCTGGCCTCTGGTCCATGCTCACACAGTTAACTGCACTTCATATATGCTGTATAAAATGGTTGAGTATTTCATTGGAGGCATTTTGTATAAATAAACATATGGTAATAACATGTTGCAATCAATGTTAATGAATGCATTGCCTCATTTATATTTATAGTGTATTATAGATTGTTAATGCTGTCTTGTTATAAAGGAATGTCATGAAATTATGTTTGTTATAAATTTGTTCAAATCTAAAATTCTGTATTGTATATTACAGATTCTCAGCTGAGGGAACGCTATTTTATATGGATTCATCTGGTATCATCAGAATGTTTGGTAGATTTGTTGGTAAAACTTGGATACAGATTGCAAATACAAAAACACATGTAAGTCTTCTTAATATGATGGATAGATCTTTGTGTACAGGGCCACACCATTAGTGCATTTGATAACCTAACGTTGAATGGTCGTAATCATGTGCAGTTAGTAATATCATTATATAACAAAAAGCTGCTTGTTGATATGTAATATTCATGTGGTCTTAAATTTACGTAAAGAATCGAATATGAGGTATTGCTTACAGGTTAGGAAATAATTCAGTGTTATTCATGGTTTAATGTTGCTCTAAAATGATAAAAGAGTAGTAATGGTTAATAGTTTTATGAAGGATACTAAGTTTGTCTGTGCTAGTAAGCCAAAAGGATCCATTGAATGGAGTAATTCCATTTAGTATTTGTTCACTTGAAATCAAAGAAAAATGTGGAGTTAAACATAATATGTAACATATGAATGCATGTACTTAATTGTTTTGTGTTTATAAATGCTTAGGCTAAAGGAAAGTCTGACCAATACTGGATTGTAGGAATACATGAAAACCCTCAACAAATTAGGTAAGCCAATAATTTACAGTATTTGAAAAAAAATCAGTTTATTCTTGATTTCTTTATGTCATAATTGAAATGTATTGATGGAGTATGATATATAAGTGTACTGTGCAAATTGTACTCACTACACCTATCTATTCTAAGTAGCCATCTAAGTATTGAATGATCTAGTGGTAGGGATTCAAATTGTACACACTACACCTATCTATTCTAAGTAGCCATCTAAGTATTGAATGATCTAGTGGTAGGGATTCAAATTGTACACACTACACCTATCTATTCTAAGTAGCCATCTAAGTATTGAATGATCTAGTGGTAGGGATTCAAATTGTACACACTCCACCTATCTATTCTAAGTAGCCATCTAAGTATTGAATGATCTAGTGGTAGGGATTCAAATTGTACACACTACACCTATCTATTCTAAGTAGCCATCTAAGTATTGAATGATCTAGTGGTAGGGATTCAAATTGTACACACTACACCTATCTATTCTAAGTAGCCATCTAAGTATTGAATGATCTAGTGGTAGGGATTCAAATTGTACACACTCCACCTATCTATTCTAAGTAGCCATCTAAGTATTGAATGATCTAGTGGTAGGGATTCAAATTGTACACACTACACCTATCTATTCTAAGTAGCCATCTAAGTATTGAATGATCTAGTGGTAGGGATTCAAATTGTAGACACTCCACCTATCTATTCTAAGTAGCCATCTAAGTATTGAATGATCTAGTGGTAGGGATTAAAATTGTACACACTCCACCTATCTATTCTAAGTAGCCATCTAAGTATTGAATGATCTAGTGGTAGGGATTCAAATTGTACACACTCCACCTATCTATTCTAAGTAGCCATCTAAGTATTGAATGATCTAGTGGTAGGGATTCAAATTGTACACACTACACCTATCTATTCTAAGTAGCCATCTAAGTATTGAATGATCTAGTGGTAGGGATTCAAATTGTACACACTCCACCTATCTATTCTAAGTAGCCATCTAAGTATTGAATGATCTAGTGGTAGGGATTCAAATTGTACACACTACACCTATCTATTCTAAGTAGCCATCTAAGTATTGAATGATCTAGTGGTAGGGATTAAAAATTGTACAAATGATGCCACCCTTACAGATTTTAGAAACTTAAAGGATTTCCCAGATTCCAGACCACATCTCCAGATTCCAGATTGATTGCCTAAAAGGCATAATATACATTTTGTACAAGGTGCAAAGTACAATTTAAGAAGAAGTTTAAGGATATAGGCTGTTTAGGCTTCTTGTTTAAACCAATTGTTAGGCTTGAAATGTTTAATACACTCATTTTATTCATATATAATTACAGATGTATCCCTTGTAAGGGATCCAGATATCCTGCTACACTACCACGTCCAGCTCCTGTCATTCTTTCCTTCCAAGTTCCACTTTGTGATCTGAACACTGAGAAAAGTCAATATGAGGTACATAGTCAATTAGAATAAAATACTTGGAAGAATTTTCACCCAGATTTCATAACTTTCCTACTAGCCTCAGTTTGGCCCTGTGTTCGGAATGTTTATCTTGATACTTAGAATGCATATTTTTTCTATCACTTTCTTATGAATGCTATGTTTGAAGCGTTACGATTTCAACACAGAATATGTCACTATGGTGTGTCAGGTGATGCAACACAGAATATGTCACTATGGTGTGTCAGGTGATGCAACACAGAATATGTCACTATGATGTGTCAGGTGATGCAACACAGAATATGTCACTATGGTGTGTCAGGTGATGCAACACAGAATATGTCACTATGGTGTGTCAGGTGATGCAACACAGAATATGTCACTATGGTGTGTCAGGTGATGCAACACAGAATATGTCACTATGGTGTGTCAGGTGATGCTTTCGGTAATAAAAAAACTATGATCATGAAAGAAGACTTTCATGGCGTTAAATTTCAAAGTTAACCAAACTCTTTTCATAATCTGTCAGCTTCTAAAGACACAAACTGTACACTTGTGAAATTTATTTTATATTCATAGTATATTTGCTGTGGTGGTCCAATGCATTAGAAATGTATAATTTTTCATATTTTCAACATTTAACAGGAGCTGTTATGGAGAACCAATTTGTTGTCTGGTCACTTCGACCAATGGACTCAAGAAGGATTTGAATATGATGAAAGCATTAAAGCTGATGCCAGAAAACCAGCTCAGGAAGCTCTTATGAAACTGTTTGCTGTATGTATTGTATAGCTCAACCAGGAGATTTCACACCACTTCAATGTCCATATAACAACAGGACGGCACATTAAATGTTCAACAGATGCGTTTCGCATTCAGAAAGTGTACATGCAAACAATATACAATGTATATCTTGAACACTAAATCGTTTTTGCAAATGAACTTTACATTTAACTTGTAATTAAATCTGTATTTTAGATGAAATTCCCTTTCATGTGAGCCAACCACTAGCCGCCTTTTTATTTCCCATTCTACGAATCACCAGTGTCACAGTCAAATGTTATTTTTTGTAATTCCTACTTGATACTGAATTTATCTTCTGTTGAATATTTTGCTGGCACAAGCAGCATAGAAAATGTTGATCAACTAAATTTTTGCAAGTTTAATTGTATGATTCAAAATTATTATCCAGTTTAATAGCACTAATGTGACAATTAATGTTTTAAATAATGCGGTAAAGTTTGATGATGTCATGTGTCAGTTTTGGCTGTTATGGGATGTAGACAAGCATCATGTTTTAAATGCTTTGGTAAAAAATAAATGGGTTGAACTATTTTTTTTAGGAAAAGAGTAATAATGAATTTCTATATTGTTTTCCAGTAGTTTCATGAGAATTTGTGCGCTTCTTGAAGAAATAAAAAATGCTCATTACTACGATGTTAACAAACGTGTGATGAAAACTAGGAGAGTAATCGTATACTTCTGGTTTGCACCAGTGGTCAGTAAGCGCCAGTAATCAGTGTAGTCAATATATATTTATTACTTTCAATGACCAATTCCTTGATAATTAATCGGTACTCGTGGCTAAGTCGGGACTTGGGGAGTGCTGAGTTGAAGCCTTCATAAAACATTCAAGACTCCTTATAGCCATTAGTGCTCATTCTTCTTATGAGGCTAAAGTGTTGGTACGAGTGTTATATCCGTACTATTTCAGTTATCAGCCAGATCCGAACGTGAATTTCGTGCTTTAGAAGTATGTGAGATGATGTCTGACCAACACACACTACAGTTAGCCATAAAATACAGCAGTAGAATGAGATATATGCAGCTTGCACAGAGGATCAGTGAGATGGCAGTGAGGAAAGCTGAGGAGGTGGAAGCCAAACAATATACACAAAGGTAATACTTGATGAAATAAAATACACCTCACTTATAGGTATATTTAGTTTATTAGTCCATTTGTACGGTTGATGAAATAATATACACCTCACTTATAGGTATATTTAGTTTATTAGTCCATATGTACGGTTGATGAAATAACATACACCTCACTTATAGGTATATTTAGTTTATTAGTCCATATGTACAATTTACTTGGCATTTGTTGTTTTTCGGAATTTTGTTCAGTTAGCTTGATGTGTGTAAAAATTGTACAGTTTCTTTTATGGCAATTTATGATTATATGTGTGATATGTACTGTGTACATTAAAGCACAGAATTTTCTTCATTAAAGAAGTTATTATCTTGTATTGGCAAGTATCGATTTGTGAGATGCACATGAAGTCACCTCCATTACACTAGCTGTTACGTTTGGTTGACATTTGTTGTAAGCAGCTACTTGTATCAAAATACTTCGCAATCAGATCTTAGTACAGTCTACATAGGGACTCACAATCAGATCTTAGTACAGTCTACATAGGGACTCACAATCAGATCTTAGTACAGTCTACATAGGGACTCACAATCAGATCTTAGTACAGTCTACATAGGGACTCACAATCAGATCTTAGTACAGTCTACATAGGGACTCACAATCAGATCTTAGTACAGTCTACATAGGGACTCACAATCAGTAAACTTATTAATTGATTGAACTTACATGATTGCATTTAGCTACAGTGCTGACAAAGCTTGAATTAGTCTTGAGTTATTGTATTTGTGTAACTTTGCAGTTATGAGAGTGACTATCAATCAACATCACAGTATAGTAGTATCTCCGGAGTAGGACAAGATGAATCAGTGTACACAGCAACAACTGTAGAAGAAGAGGATATAGACAAGGAAGATGAAGATGAGGAGGATGGAAGATCTTCAGGTACCTAAACTGTCATACTATTTAACTCTCATTTGTAATGTGGCATTGCCCTAGTCCAGTGCTATTGGTGTCGTCCGTTCAAAATCTTTCATTCATAAAATATTGCGTTAAACATTAAGAAAAAAGTTGACCATAAAGTATACATACAGATTTATGTTTTGTCTGAATATGCTATCCGTATAATATTCCAATGAAGGTAGATTAAAATGTTAACTTCTGAATTTAATAAGCTTTGTGAAACTAGCTGCTGCTCTTTCAGTTCAGTGTTACTATTATTTAGTGAAAGGTGGAGAAAAAAATGGTTATTTAATTTGCTTCTTGGATCATATGGTCGTTTGTCATTTTTATACGCCCGTTTGAAAACGGGACGTATTATGGGAACACCAGCGGCGGGCGGGCGGCGTCCACATGGTTTTCGCTCTCTAAGTCAAAGTGTTTTCATCCGATCTTTACCAACCTGGATGAAAATGTTTGTGGGCATAATATCTCGGCCAAGTTCTATAGCCAGCCACATCGCCCCAGGCACTTCTGAATTATTGCCCTTGAATTATCCAAAATTGGCCAAATTAGCCGTGTCCGCTCTCTAAGTCAAAGAGTTTTCATCCGATCTTCACCTAACTAGGTGAAAATGTTTGTGGGCATAATATCTCTGTCAAGTTTGATAACCAGTCATATTGCTCATGTCACCCGGGAGTTACCACCCTTTGATTTTAGAAATTACCTAAAATTTGTCTTGTTTTAACTTCTGAGCTCTGACTTATGACAGGCGTATTTTGTGACAGTTTGGCGCTCTTGTTTAAACTGATTTACTCTGAAATTCTATGTTTCCAACATGGTAGGCCATATCAACAAAACATAGTAAAATATTTGCCCCTTGCTGTGAGATTCTTACTTCTTACATTATTGGATTATGGAATATGAAATGTAAAACCAACATACTATTCTCATCTCTTAAAGGCCCTATGTTATCTGTGAAACCAAAGGATGACAAGCAAGAGAAGTCCAACAATCCTTTCAAGAATAGATCTAATCCATTTAAGGTGAGTGCTAAACAGAACTGCTGTACTGTGCCTGAGATTTTTGTCATATTAATACCTGAATATGTTGTTCTTCGGGGAAATTGTTTCCATCCAGGCAGCTGATGATTAGTTAAGAATAGACAAGAAATATACTTCGAAAAAATTGCTGGAAGTCAAAATCTGAGAAAAAGTAATTGAAAATAAAACTGACAATGTTAAAAAGTAAATGAATGCAGATACACATTCAGTTTATGGTGGTATTGTCCTAATTTGTTAAAGATATGACAGGTATTTAAGTACTTTCATATGTAACTTTTATCCAGTGATAGAGAGTACAGGGGTGAGAATTTTCCGTGGATTCGCGGAATTCCAGATTTTTTTGGTCTCCCAGGCTGTTTTTGAGATTGATGTAAATCCGAGGAGAAATTTCGATATGGGGGGGGGGGGGGGGTAGGGTCAATGCTGTTAATAACGCACTCATTATTAGAAAGCAATATTATATTCAGAACAATCACGCCCGATCATGTTTTGAGAAAAATCGATGTGAATTAATGTCCGCCATTTAGTTGTTAGGCTAAAACATCACCGAATAGGTGCCGAAAGCGTTGCCGAATTGGTTCCGGAAAACGTCCGAACGGCTTTTAGTCTGTACCAACAGTCGCGCTAGAGTTACAGTTTTTGTCAGTGAATCAAAATGGCAGAAGTTAATGATAGAGACATCGCAAAGTTTTTTAACCTGAAAACACCGCCTACGGTTAAATCTGAAGTTCGGATAAATTTTGGACATCCAGTATACGAGTTTAATGTCGGCAAATTACTGAAAAATCTGAAACTGTAGGTAAATTATGCTACACTAAATTAACCCATTCTGGAAACGCGTCGATTATAAAGTAGCACTTAAAATTAAATTGTCGCCATCCGTCTGTTTCGGGAGGCCGTTCTAGGTCTGCTTCTGTTAAAAATGTGTTTGTTCACTACAAATGTATAGACACAAAACAGTCAAGTACATGGGCATAAAACGAACATTAACACCAAGACTTGCTAAAAATATTTCAAACTTAATGCAAGCCCTGCACCAAATTTGATATAGGCCTACACTGAATATGGGAGCCAAAATGACTTTCATTAAAAGACTAAAATCTCCTGGTTAAAACCAGTGCTGATACCCGCCTTTTCATCACAGAAGACTCTCAGAGGAGATTTAAAAAATTCTGAAATTCCTTTAATTACTGATGGTCAGTAATGCAAGTAGTAATAAGTGGTCAAATGCTACATACAAATGAACCACACTTTGACACTGGAAGAACTTAGGAAATATCATCTTCACATAAATTGTCAATGAGTTTACTTTTTGGTGAGAAATTAAGCCTATAGTATTTTTGTTGCTACAGATATGATTAAATGCAATCTTAGGCCCCCAAAATGCTTCAAACCAAGGAGCTTCAGGGGGCTTTGCCCCCTGTGACCCCCACCAAAGCACTGCCCTGGACCCGCCGCTTAAAGTTCAGGGATTTTTGCTTGAGAGCATTCTCACCACTGAGAGTAAAGATTGTAATACTAGTTTACAAGTTATAAAATAACTACTTGTTCCGTTCCCTGTATTTTATTCTAGGTTGTATGTACTCCACATCCTAGTTCAGCACTGACTAAAGGTACACAAGTGTTTGACAGTATGTCTAAAAAGAAAGAAAAGAATACAGTACTCAACTTGAAACCGTCGGGAACCAAACTTCTAAAAAAGGTTTGTCCTCTATGAATATTGCATTTTATTTTGGTCAGTATTAGTAACTGATTTGTGTTATAATTTGCATGTCAGTAGTGTTGTTGTCTAAATATTTAAGGAGAAATGTAATAGAATGTTGTAAATTTTAAACTGCTTCAGAAACATGTGTTAGCATAAAGTTAAAAATATATATATGAATTTTTTTTTTAAATTGATTACATTTCGATAAGGCGTAAAAAAAATATGTCTGTTTCCTGTAACCCGACCGACCGTAAATTTTTACCGCCAACCGAAAAAAATTTGATGGTCCAAAAGTAAAGAAAATCTGATTTAATGATCTCTGGCCTGTGATGACAACGATAATTTAGTCGTGTCCAAACTATCATATACACTGCACCTCCACGGGGGGGTCCAAGACTAGCGATTACGTTAAAATCTAGAGACATTAACCATAGAGAAGGAATACCAACTTACCCCACCCACCCAATATAGCGTGTTGTGCATAGTTCGTTTTCATAAATTTCGTATTTGTTTTAAATAATACGTAGATGAAAAAATAAAAAACTTATTTATGCAGTATTATTTTAAACTATTTCAAAACAAAACTTATAAATTATTTAAAACAAACCTAAAATACGGTAATTTCTCTTTCGGAACCGCGATATTTTGGCGGCGTTATTATTATTATACAAAAGAATAATCCATCGCATAAAAATGTTGATTGGACCAATCACGCATGAAAAATGCGATGACCGAAAGGTTTTGCACCACGCGCGGTCGTATCTGCATTACATCCGTAACATAAAGCATTTCAAGCCATTAAATAATACCAAGTAGAAGTATTTCGATGTGCGTCGCATCAAACATTGGGCCGATTACGTTGATGTAACAAATCGAGGCATGGCACCTTTGTAGTCTGCAAGAACATTGTTTTTGATTCGCAAAACTTCAAACATTGCGTGCCAGTGTTTTTTTCCGGCCTTTTTGGGGCCGAAATTCAGACCCATTCCCCTCACTTAAAAGTATGTTTTTTTCCCCTATTCTCCGTTAAAATTCCCCTCCTACACTCAGTCTGGTGAACATATTGTGTACTCCATCTAGGAACAGACTGTCTGAGTACTCTTTGGATGCACTGATGAGAATTTGCTTGCATGGTGATATGAGTGACAGAGATGTTGCCATTATTGTTGATATTTTTAGTCAGAAAGATAGAAACATTGACCTGTAAAAAAACTAACTAATCTGTTAGCATATTTACATGTTTACATCACTGCAACACTGAAGTGTAGTGAAAACAAAAAATAGAAATGTATACTTTGTTATGCACATTAATTTCCCCTCACAACGCTATTTTGCCTATCAAAGGGCCCCACCACCATTCCACTAGAAGTGAAAAAAGACACTGCGTGCTGATTTGTCCGCGCATTAAAAGGTAAACATGCCGATACACAGCTACTTTTTATGAGAGATTGAGAAATAGTCGACCAACACATCTAGTAGTTCTGTGTAAACAACAAGTGCTGTATTAATCGTAATTAGCGCATCAGGATATCGCAAACAGGTTTGCATTGTCATTATTTAGTTTATTGGGGATTAACACTCCTTTGTTTTGACATGCCTTACAGTCATTTCCTCAATTAAAGAAATCTCGCCGGTTCGCGATCACAATTCTTAAACAGCATGTGATTTCGCGAAACAGACGATTTTGAAGAAGTTTTCTTCTTTTTTAGCAAATTATAGGATTTTTCATGAAAAAAATCGGGAGCCACAACGACATTATAATGTAGCTGCAGTGTATTGATATATTTGCAAAGTGTAAAGATGAAATGCTTCCCTGTTGAACATACTGACAAAAAAAAGATTATACTAAAAATTGCATATGATGTATGTCTGCCACCACTGGTAATCAAATTCATTTTAGATTAATTCACATGATATTTTAATGTAATATTCTGACATTTCCAAAACAAAATAAACCGACCCATCTTTTTTGAAGCATGTTACAGGAAACAGACATATTTTTTTTAAAGGCCTTCTCTGGTAATAGTAAGTGAAATGTTGAAAATTAAAAAAACATTGTAAACATTGTACTTTAAAAAGTATCAATTGTCTGAACTGTCTGCTGTCTTTAATAATGTCTAACAAAATAATTCTGAATATTGTTTACACATTGTAGCAGATATATAAAAAAGTTATGAGGTTGTATGATTCCAAATACTGCCTTCATACACACTTATTGATTTATCTGCTACATCAATTTACTGATATCAATAGGACTTGTTTTATTTAATTTAAGGGATCTCAGCCTAAATTATTTATGAAAAAGAAACAAAACATGACTAAAGCCAGTAAACCTGATATGTCTTCAACACAAAAGTAAGTGACTTTATTTAGGTCTGTTAAATTGCTTAGATTTGACATATTGACAAAATAGTTGGGAAAACTAAATACATGTATGTTGGATAATAAAAAGAAAAATAACAAAATGCATAGATGTATATAAGTTCACGCCTCATATAGTAATGGCATTGTCAAGTTGTTAGATAGTCTGGCCATCCAAATCCCTTAGTGTCTCAGCTATAACTTAAACAATTCATGGCATTCAAATGAATTCAAATAAATCATTGTTTTTCGAAAAATCTTTCACATAGAAGTAAACATCAAACTATCCGTAGTTAATGGTTGAATGTCATAATTGACCAAAATTTACTGTTTCACATTTATATGAGTTTGTATCATAGGTTTGACATATTGTTTCCTGTTGTAACTTTATGTTGCTATGTTTTCTCTCCTTGTAAGACCTGCATCAGCATTTGATCTCTGGATGGAAGAGAACAAAGAAGGACTGATAGAATCTCAACCTGATGATGAGGAGGACTTCAATAAATATGCTGCTGAACAATTTAGAGCGCTTGCTAAGGAAGAGCGACAGGTCTGGTTCTTTTATTTTCTTGCATATAAAAACATATATGAGTCCTCTAGCTGAGTTTGTGGAGCACTTGACTGATTATCTAGATGTTCGAAACCCAGAATAGGCGTATGTTCTTCCATGACAATTTCACTGAAGATGATGCATCCAAAGTTATTTATCCTCCACCACTGAACTCCTGATTTATGTGGGGAAGTAGTCGGTTCATTCTGGAGAAGTAGGCTAGTGCTGGTTGGTGACCTGGGAGTACTGGCTAGGTCAACAGGTTACTCAATATACCTGATTTATGTGGGGAAGTTGTCGGTTCATTCTGGAGAAGTAGGCTAGTGCTGGTTGGTGACCTGGGAGTACTGGCTAGGTCAACAGGTTGCTCAATATACCTGATTTATGTGGGGAAGTTGTCGGTTTATTCTGGAGAAGTAGGCTAGTGCTGGTTGGTGACCTGGGAGTACTGGCTAGGTCAACAGGTTGCTCAATATACCTAAAATCCTGTTGAGAAAATGCGTCAAACCCAAAACTAAACATACATGCAGTAAATCACTTTAGAATCGCAAGTACAGTGTAGTCTGAGAAAACCAGAATTCCCTCTGAACCATACATAAGTTTCAGTCACGAGCATAGCCTTTATTTCAGCTAATTATCATCATGATGTGTAAATGTAACAGAGGTATTTACATTCATAGAGTACTCAAATATTTTCATTGACCGTATTTTTATGCCCCTACTTTGAAAAGGGGGGGGGGGCATATAGATTTGCCCTTGTCTGTCCGTCCTTCTGTCCGTCACAAGATCTTGTGTCACTCATATCTCCAATAGAATATGAGCCAGAGTCATAACACTTTACAGGAATGTTCACTAGCATGTGTAGTTTTGCACCTGGGGTTTCATGTTTGGTTGTGTCCAGTAAGTGCAGAGTTATGTCCCTTGACTTAGTTAAAATATAGCCTACAGAGTATGCACTCTTGTGTCACTCATATCTCCAAAAGTATATGAGGCAGATTCATAAAACTTTACAGGAATGTTAACCAGCTTGTGAAGTTTTGCACCTGGGGTATCATGTTTGGCTGTGCCCAGTAAGTGCAAAGTTATGGCCCTTGACTTAGTAAAAATATAGCCTACAGAGTATGCAATCTTGTGTCACTCATATCTCCAAAACTACATGAGCTAGAGTCATTAAACTTTACAGGAATGTTCACCAGCATGTGTAGTTGTGCACCTGGGGTTTCATGTTTGGCTGTGCCCAGTAAATGCACAGTTATGGCCCTTGACTTAGTTAAAACATAGCCTACAGAGTATGTAATCTTGCGTCACTCATATCACCAACAATATATGAGCCAGTGTCATAAGACTTTACATGAATGTTCACCAACCTGTATAGTTGTGCACCCGGGGTATCATGTATGGTTATGCCCAGTAAGTGCAAAGTTATGGCCCTTGACTTATCACCATAATCAGTACAGTTGTTCACTTGGTAATTTTGATATCCATTCACAAACTATGAGCAGAATAATAGCATTTGCTTTTGTGACAAAGGCTGCAAGTGGGAGCATCTGTGTCCTATGGACGCATTCTAGTTGCATTTATTTCTATTTTTCAAGACAGCACTGTTATAAATTGCTATATTTGTAAAATTCATTACTGTCGGTCATCAAATCAATTTAAACAAATCCATAAATGTTTACTTTTGATAACAAATGAAGCCGAATTTAAGAATACCAGACATATGAAAACCAAACAAAATTTGTGGTCTGAGCTCTGTTCGATTTTCACAAATTAAGATGTTTTTAATATTTCAACACTGACTTATTATTGCGTATTAATTATATCATGAAGTCTCACTTGCAAATTGAAGATATGGCTAGTATTTTAAAGCCACATTTCAGTGTACACAACAATTCCGAATTTGACATGAATTTGTAAATTTAAGGGAAAATGAACCAATGTAAATAAATAGGAATCTACACTACCTTTTTCAGTTTGCCTCTAATTATTTTAGAAATGTTTTTAAGTTTCATATTTATCACATACCAGTGCATGTTTCTACGATGCCATAAATATCATATGGCACTGTGCATATTATATGCAAATGAGCGAATAAACCAAAATGAAATCCATATGCTGCTTTGTTCACAATTAACAAAACGAGTAATGATGAAAAATATCCACATCGCAAACTGTTGATGCACCAAATAAGAATGCACATGAATGCTGCAGCAAACTCAAAAATAAATATGATAAAATTTACCGTTACCATGCAAGTTATGACAAATCTACTGAGCATGTCCGGGAAAATTCCTATCCAGTTCAGTAAGTTTATTCCATCTCTAACGATTCGTGTTTCAGTCGACATCAATACGTCATCAGTGTACACATGAACTTGAATCAACATATTTATCTTCGTTCGAAGAGCTCAGTTCTTAATCAATCAAAATTTAATAGATTCGGCACACTTGATAGCGATTTTAGTCGGAGAGATGGGACGGACTCACTGAACGCGTAAATACTGAATGACGTCAGAGATTTGTTTATGTGATGACGTCATTAAACATTTTAATCAATGACATTTTGAGAGGAAAGAATATTCTTAATTTACGCTTTTACAGTTACGTTTGATATCGGCGCAATGTTGGATATATTTAATAAACTAGAAAATGATAAATTATTGATAGATTTATGGATAATTTTAGAAATAATGACTGTGAACTGGCCTACTTTTTCGGCTCTTTAGTTCAATAACCTTATTACTTTCGCTACGCTGCTCATGAGGTCAGGTTTGAATGTGTGTTTTTACCTCATTTTGTCGGGATAAACAGAATATTAAATTCATGTTGTTTAGTATTTAATTTATTGAACTTGTTTAATAAAAAGAGTATGAAGCTTGCCAGAGGCTCGCTTCATATAATTTTATTCAACTCGTTCCATAAATTTAATACTAATACAACACTCATTTAATATCATCTATGTATTATGTTTAGTTATATAGATAAAATGATGTAACTGGGTATTTTATCACCTCTGTAGCAAGTCTGCAACTGGAAAAAAAAAATTGTGTTTATTTTCTGCCGATTGTTTTTTCCATGTTGTTTACCTGGAATACTGTAAACATTGTACTAAAATGAAGAATTGATTGTTCCTTTGGATATACTTGACGACTGAAGTCATTTCTTCATCTTTTCAGGCATGGGTTAAGAAAGCAAAGGAATCGCATGAGAAAAGCAAGGAGAATAGTGCTGAGACTGAGATCATTGATAACACAGAAAACAAGAAAAGGAAACGTGAAGACAATGATACTGAAGATGGGAACAAAAAACATAAAGACAATTCTGACGTAGATGTGAAAAAGAAGCCATTATCTCAAAACACAAATGCTAAACTTGCTAACTTTGCTTTCACTAAAGATTGAAGTTAATTATATTAATTCAAGATCAAAACAGGCAATTTTAAATTGAAACAATTCAGAAAAGAATTTAGGGGGATGGCAGTAGAGAATGATCAAGGTAAAGGGACGTCAGCTTATTCACCTGGTGATGGCCTTTAATATAAGCTAGATTGAAATTTCTTATTCATCAAAATCACCTGTTAATTGGTTAGCTTACTTACATAATGTGTCTTTGTTAATATTTATGCTGTGTGCATATACATTTGATGTTTAAGTGCCACATGCTAGTATGGCATTTCAGAATGAAGACATACCATACTATTGTTTATAACATAACATGCAGTGTAGAGTGGTAATAACACCTATGTATTATTTTCGATTTTTCAAAATAACAACTCACATGCGTGTGACGTCACAACAAAACAAGCGTGACGTAGATGCGCTCAAATGATGTTGACTTTGTTAACTGTTTATTTTGTGCGAAGTATGATATTTGTTTCATTAAAAATTAACGTCTTGTTAATTTAAATATGATATGTGGTATAATCCTTCAACTCGCATCTTGTGGCTGAAAATTAAAAAAGAAACTTTTCGGAACTACTTTTTGACGCATCAGATTTTGTTTACCAAAGACCAAATTACACATGCCAAAATTTGCTGGCATATCGAGGGTTCAACGCAACACTGACGTAACTCCTATATAAATTAATAGGAGTTACTATATTGTCGCGTTGAGCCATCGATATAAGGGGGTTAAGGTAATGTTTTGGCGAAAATCAAGTCGTTTCTGCTGCTATGTCATAAGTAGAATCTTACATTCGTGTTCATTTTTTATTGATTTTATTAAACTCGTCTAAAACCGATAATAAAAAGGCTTTGATCGGTTTTAGAAGACTCGTTTAATAAATTCAATAAATAATGACCACTTTACTTTGAGAATTGTAAGCAAATTGTGAGGTGGTCAGCCAATGAAAATATGTTTTGGAAGATATTGACTCAGCAGACATAGTGCACACATTAATGGTATGCTCGACTTATTTTGATTTACTGTATTTGTTTTATAAATCCTAGGTTGAAAAACTGTACTCTAGTGCTCGATGGGCTGTATTTATATATTGTTTATTTTTACCATCCATATTCTCTAATCAATTATAACATAGTATTTGTTGAATTTATATGAAAACTCAATCTATAGAAATGCGAGGAAAGCACTTAACACTTATGTAAACTGCTGCTTGGTTATTTTGTGGTTTCTGCAGAGTGCTTCATTTGTTCAAGAACATGAATATTGTATTTAGTTGTACAGGGAAAACAATATAAATTATATGTATTTAACCATTTTAATATTATTGAAAAATATATCTTTATTGAAATACTAGCATTGTTTTTATTTTCTTTCTCCTATTAATTCCTTTTACACGGTGCCTATTAATGAAATCTGTATAACTTGAACATTTGTTATTTTGATAACTAAATTAGACTGCGTATCATTAGAGAAAATTGCAATGCAAAGTCATAGTAAGGTTGATGACATCAATAGTGATGATATGTCTATAAAATACCGAAATGGCTGATAAGTCAAATTATTAAACTTTAGTATGAATAGGAAGTTCCCATATCTGAGCAAATTGTCAGAACTGTATTATAACTTCAGAGACAGGTACCTGAGAAATGGCATGTAACCGTGTTATTGGGCAACCATGTAGCATGTAACAGTGTTATTGGGCAACCATGTAACAGTGTTATTGGGCAACCATGTAGCATGTAACAGTGTTATTGGGCAACCATGTTAGCATGTAACAGTGTTATTAGGCAACCATGTAGCATGTAACAGTATTATTGGGCAACCATATAACATGTAACAGTATTATTGGGCAACCATGTAGCATGTAACAGTGTTATTGGGCAACCATGTAGCATGTAACAGTGTTATTGGGCAACCATGTAACTGTGTTATTGGGCAACCATGTAGCATGTAACAGTATTATTGGGCAACCATGTAACAGTGTTATTGGGCAACCATGTAGCATGTAACAGTGTTATTGGGCAACCATGTAACAGTGTTATTGGGCAACCATGTAACAGTGTTAATGGGACCTTTCAAGAGTCATTGGCTGGTGTCATATTGAACACCTACTTCAGATAATGTACAAGCAAAATCACAAAACTTTATACTTGTACAAAACTTCTATGACCTTGAATAAGAAGTGTTGCCCAGATATATATATTTAAATATCACAAAAGTATTTAATTTTGTTATGCTTTCATATATTAATAGTTGTCCTTTATTACACAAACTGATGACAAAACAGATAAAAACATTTCTCATGATCGAAGCTGTTACTTATTATCAAACATTGGCATTCCAACATGACTGTCTCATTTGATATACTATAGTATGTACTCGAGGACTGATAGATTTTCTACAAAATGAAAGTCGTACTGAAAACTAAACTATAGAGCATCTCATGTTTGTTACCCTGTATAGTTAAATAAAATGCTAACACCAATTATAGACATTATGCACAGAAGACTCGGAAACCATATGTTAATAGGACTTCTGAAATATCATGTCATAACTGTGTTTAGCGTTCTGGCTAGAGACTAATAATTGAAATTATTCAAACACCTTGTAGTAACTCCTTATTTGCCGACATTTGCATTGTCAACAATCGTAACAACGCAGGAGTTTGTTTCTGAATCCACGCATTAACACTGAACATATTTTGTGAATGCAAGAGACCGGGTTGCTTAATGCAAGAGACTGGGTTGCTTAATGCAAGAGAATGGGTTGCTTAATGCAAGAGACTGGGTTGCTTAATGCAAGAGAATGGGTTGCTTAATGCAAGAGACCGGGTTGCTGAATGCAAGAGATCGGGTTGCTCAATGCAAGAGACTGGGTTGCTTAATGCAAGAGACCGGGTTGCTGAATGCAAGAGATCGGGTTGCTTAATGCAAGAGACCGGGTTGCTTAATGCAAGAGACCGGGTTGCTTAATGCAAGAGATCGGGTTGCTGAATGCAAGAGACTGGGTTGCTGAATGCAAGAGACCGGGTTGATGAATGCAAGAGATCGGGTTGCTTAATGCAAGAGACCGGGTTGCTTAATGCAAGAGACCGGGTTGCTTAATGCAAGAGACCGGGTTGCTTAATGCAAGAGACCGGGTTGCTTAATGCAAGAGATCGGGTTGCTTAATGCAAGAGACTGGGTTGCTTAATGCAAGAGACCGGGTTGCTTAATGCAAGAGACCGGGTAGCTTAATGCAAGAGACCAGGTTGCTTAATGCAAGAGACCGGGTTGCTTAATGCAAGAGACCGGGTTGCTTAATGCAAGAGACCAGGTTGCCTAATGCAAGAGAATGGGTTGCTTAATGCAAGAGACTGGGTTGCTTAATGCAAGAGACGGGGTTGCTTAATGCAAGAGACCGGGTTGCTGAATGCAAGAGACTGGGTTGCTTAATGCAAGAGACCGGGTTGCTTAATGCAAGAGACCAGGTTGCTTAATGCAAGAGAATGGGTTGCTTAATGCAAGAGACTGGGTTGCTGAATGCAAGAGACCAGGTTGCTTAATGCAAGAGACCAGGTTGCTTAATGCAAGAGACCAGGTTGCTTAATGCAAGAGAATGGGTTGCTGAATGCAAGAGACCGGGTTGCTTAATGCAAGAGACCAGGTTGCTTAATGCAAGAGAATGGGTTGCTGAATGCAAGAGACTGGGTTGCTTAATGCAAGAGACCGGGTTGCTTAATGCAAGAGACCAGGTTGCTTAATGCAAGAGAATGGGTTGCTTAATGCAAGAGACTGGGTTGCTTAATGCAAGAGACCAGGTTGCTTAATGCAAGAGAATGGGTTGCTTAATGCAAGAGACCAGGTTGCTTAATGCAAGAGACCAGTTTGCTTAATGCAAGAGAATGGGTTGCTGAATGCAAGAGACCGGGTTGCTTAATGCAAGAGACCAGGTTGCTTAATGCAAGAGACCAGGTTGCTTAATGCAAGAGAATGGGTTGCTGAATGCAAGAGACTGGGTTGCTTAATGCAAGAGACCGGGTTGCTGAATGCAAGAGACCGGGTTGCTTTATGCACGAGACCGGGTTGCTTAATGCAAGAGACCGAGTTGCTTAATGCAAGAGACGGGGTTGCTTAATGCAAGAGACGGGGTTGCTTAATGCAAGAGACCGGGTTGCTGAATGCAAGAGACTGGGTTGCTTAATGCAAGAGACCGGGTTGCTTAATGCAAGAGAATGGGTTGCTTAATGCAAGAGACTGGGTTGCTTAATGCAAGAGACCAAGTTGCTGAATGCAAGAGATCGGGTTGCTGAATGCAAGAGATCGGGTTGCTTAATGCAAGAGACCGG
Organism: Mactromeris polynyma; assembly: GCA_032209605.1. NCBI lineage: Eukaryota > Metazoa > Mollusca > Bivalvia > Venerida > Mactridae > Mactromeris > Mactromeris polynyma. The sequence continues at coordinate 22,576,108 of JASFXZ010000002.1, forward strand.
GTTGCTTAATGCAAGAGACCGGGTTGCTGAATGCAAGAGACCGGGTTGCTTAATGCAAGAGACCGGGTTGCTGAATGCAAGAGATCGGGTTGCTGAATGCAAGAAATCGGGTTGCTGAATGCAAGAGACCAGGTTGCTTAATGCAAGAGACCGGGTTGCTTAATGCAAGAGAATGGGTTGCTGAATGCAAGAGACTGGGTTGCTTAATGCAAGAGACCGGGTTGCTGAATGCAAGAGACCGGGTTGCTTTATGCACGAGACCGGGTTGCTTAATGCAAGAGACCGAGTTGCTTAATGCAAGAGACCGGGTTGCTTAATGCAAGAGACGGGGTTGCTTAATGCAAGAGACCGGGTTGCTGAATGCAAGAGACTGGGTTGCTTAATGCAAGAGACCGGGTTGCTTAATGCAAGAGACCAGGTTGCTTAATGCAAGAGAATGGGTTGCTTAATGCAAGAGACTGGGTTGCTTAATGCAAGAGACCAAGTTGCTGAATGCAAGAGATCGGGTTGCTGAATGCAAGAGATCGGGTTGCTTAATGCAAGAGACCGGGTTGCTTAATGCAAGAGACCGGGTTGCTGAATGCAAGAGACCGGGTTGCTTAATGCAAGAGACCGGGTTGCTGAATGCAAGAGATCGGGTTGCTGAATGCAAGAAATCGGGTTGCTGAATGCAAGAGACCAGGTTGCTTAATGCAAGAGACCGGGTTGCTGAATGCAAGAGACCGGGTTGCTGAATGCAAGAGATCGGGTTGCTGAATGCAAGAGACCAGGTTGCTTAATGCAAGAGACCGGGTTGCTGAATGCAAGAGAACGGGTTGCTGAATGCAAGAGATCGGGTTGCTGAATGCAAGAGATCGGGTTGCTTAATGCAAGAGACCAGGTTGCTTAATGCAAGAGAATGGGTTGCTGAATGCAAGAGACCGGGTTGCTTAATGCAAGAGACCAGGTTGCTTAATGCAAGAGACCAGGTTGCTTAATGCAAGAGAATGGGTTGCTGAATGCAAGAGACCGGGTTGCTTAATGCAAGAGACCAGGTTGCTTAATGCAAGAGACCAGGTTGCTTAATGCAAGAGAATGGGTTGCTAAATGCAAGAGACTGGGTTGCTTAATGCAAGAGACCGGGTTGCTTAATGCAAGAGACCAGGTTGCTTAATGCAAGAGAATGGGTTGCTAAATGCAAGAGACTGGGTTGCTTAATGCAAGAGACCGGGTTGCTTAATGCAAGAGACCGGGTTGCTGAATGGAAGAGACCGGGTTGCTTAATGCAAGAGAACGGGTTGCTGAATGCAAGAGACCGGGTTGCTTTATGCAAGAGACCGGGTTGCTTAATGCAAGAGACCGAGTTGCTTAATGCAAGAGACCGGGTTGCTGAATGCAAGAGACCGGGTTGCTTAATGCAAGAGATCGGGTTGCTTAATGCAAGAGACCGAGTTGCTTAATGCAAGAGACCGGGTTGCTCAATGCAAGAGACCGGGTTGCTTAATGCAAGAGATCGGGTTGCTTAATGCAAGAGACCGGGTTGCTTAATGCAAGAGACTGGGTTGCTTAATGCAAGAAACCAGGTTGCTGAATGCAAGAGGCCGGGTTGCTTAAAGCAAGAGACCGGGTTGCTTAATGCAAGAGACTGGGTTGCTTAATGCAAGAGACCGGTTTACTTAATGCAAGAGACCTGGTTGCTTAATGCAAGAGACTGGGTTGCTTAATGCAAGAGACCAGGTTGCTTAATGCAAGAGAATGGGTTGCTTAATGCAAGAGACTGGGTTGCTTAATGCAAGAGACTGGGTTGCTTAATGCAAGAGACCGGGTTGCTGAATGCAAGAGACTGGGTTGCTTAATGCAAGAGACCGGGTTGCTTAATGCAAGAGACCAGGTTGCTTAATGCAAGAGAATGGGTTGCTTAATGCAAGAGACTGGGTTGCTGAATGCAAGAGACCAGGTTGCTTAATGCAAGAGACCAGGTTGCTTAATGCAAGAGACCAGGTTGCTTAATGCAAGAGAATGGGTTGCTCAATGCAAGAGACCGGGTTGCTTAATGCAAGAGACCAGGTTGCTTAATGCAAGAGACCAGGTTGCTTAATGCAAGAGAATGGGTTGCTGAATGCAAGAGACTGGGTTGCTGAATGCAAGAGACCGGGTTGCTGAATGCAAGAGACCGGGTTGCTTAATGCAAGAGACCAGGTTGCTTAATGCAAGAGACCAGGTTGCTTAATGCAAGAGAATGGGTTGCTTAATGCAAGAGACTGGGTTGCTTAATGCAAGAGACCAGGTTGCTTAATGCAAGAGACCAGGTTGCTTAATGCAAGAGAATGGGTTGCTGAATGCAAGAGACCAGGTTGCTTAATGCAAGAGACTAGGTTGCTTAATGCAAGAGAATGGGTTGCTGAATGCAAGAGACTGGGTTGCTTAATGCAAGAGACTGGGTTGCTTAATGCAAGAGACCGGGTTGCTGAATGCAAGAGATCGGGTTGCTGAATGCAAGAGACTGGGTTGCTTAATGCAAGAGACCAGGTTGCTTAATGCAAGAGACCAGGTTGCTTAATGCAAGAGAATGGGTTGCTGAATGCAAGAGACCGGAATGCTTAATGCAAGAGACCAGGTTGCTTAAAGCAAGAGACCAGGTTGCTTAATGCAAGATAATGGGTTGCTGAATGCAAGAGACTGGGTTGCTTAATGCAAGAGACCAGGTTGCTTAATGCAAGAGAATGGGTTGCTTAATGCAAGAGACTGGGTTGCTTAATGCAAGAGACCAGGTTGCTGAATGCAAGAGATCGGGTTGCTGAATGCAAGAGATCGGGTTGCTTAATGCAAGAGACCGGGTTGCTGAATGCAAGAGACCGGGTTGCTGAATGCAAGAGACCAGGTTGCTTAATGCAAGAGACCGGGTTGCTGAATGCAAGAGACCGGGTTGCTGAATGCAAGAGATCGGGTTGCTGAATGCAAGAGACCCGGTTGCTTAATGCAAGAGACCGGGTTGCTGAATGCAAGAGAACGGGTTGCTGAATGCAAGAGATCGGGTTGCTGAATGCAAGAGATCGGGTTGCTTAATGCAAGAGACCGGGTTGCTTAATGCAAGAGACCGGGTTGCTGAATGCAAGAGACCGGGTTGCTTAATGCAAGAGACCGGGTTGCTTAACGCAAAAGACTGGGTTGCTTAATGCAAGAGACTGGGTTGCTTAATGCAAGAGACCGGGTTGCTGAATGCAAGAGATCGGGTTGCTGAATGCAAGAGATCGGGTTGCTTAATGCAAGAGACCGGGTTGCTTAATGCAAGAGACCGGGTTGCTGAATGCAAGAGACCGGGTTGCTTAATGCAAGAGACTGGGTTGCTTAACGCAAAAGACTGGGTTGCTTAATGCAAGAGACTGGGTTGCTTAATGCAAGAGACCGGGTTGCTGAATGCAAGAGACCGGGTTGCTTAATGCAAGAGACCAGGTTGCTTAATGCAAGAGACCAGGTTTCTTAATGCAAGAGAATGGGTTGCTTAATGCAAGAGACTGGGTTGCTTAATGCAAGAGATGGGGTTGCTTAATGCAAGAGACAGGGTTGCTGAATGCAAGAGACTGGGTTGCTTAATGCAAGAGACCGGGTTGCTTAATGCAAGAGAATGGGTTGCTAAATGCAAGAGACTGGGTTGCTTAATGCAAGAGACCGGGTTGCTTAATGCAAGAGACCGGGTTGCTGAATGGAAGAGACCGGGTTGCTTAATGCAAGAGAACGGGTTGCTGAATGCAAGAGACCGGGTTGCTTTATGCAAGAGACCGGGTTGCTTAATGCAAGAGACCGAGTTGCTTAATGCAAGAGACCGGGTTGCTGAATGCAAGAGACCGGGTTGCTTAATGCAAGAGATCGGGTTGCTTAATGCAAGAGACCGAGTTGCTTAATGCAAGAGACCGGGTTGCTCAATGCAAGAGACCGGGTTGCTTAATGCAAGAGATCGGGTTGCTTAATGCAAGAGACCGGGTTGCTTAATGCAAGAGACTGGGTTGCTTAATGCAAGAAACCAGGTTGCTGAATGCAAGAGGCCGGGTTGCTTAAAGCAAGAGACCGGGTTGCTTAATGCAAGAGACTGGGTTGCTTAATGCAAGAGACCGGTTTACTTAATGCAAGAGACCTGGTTGCTTAATGCAAGAGACTGGGTTGCTTAATGCAAGAGACCAGGTTGCTTAATGCAAGAGAATGGGTTGCTTAATGCAAGAGACTGGGTTGCTTAATGCAAGAGACTGGGTTGCTTAATGCAAGAGACCGGGTTGCTGAATGCAAGAGACTGGGTTGCTTAATGCAAGAGACCGGGTTGCTTAATGCAAGAGACCAGGTTGCTTAATGCAAGAGAATGGGTTGCTTAATGCAAGAGACTGGGTTGCTGAATGCAAGAGACCAGGTTGCTTAATGCAAGAGACCAGGTTGCTTAATGCAAGAGACCAGGTTGCTTAATGCAAGAGAATGGGTTGCTCAATGCAAGAGACCGGGTTGCTTAATGCAAGAGACCAGGTTGCTTAATGCAAGAGACCAGGTTGCTTAATGCAAGAGAATGGGTTGCTGAATGCAAGAGACTGGGTTGCTGAATGCAAGAGACCGGGTTGCTTTATGCAAGAGACCAGGTTGCTGAATGCAAGAGACCGGGTTGCTTAATGCAAGAGACCAGGTTGCTTAATGCAAGAGACCAGGTTGCTTAATGCAAGAGAATGGGTTGCTTAATGCAAGAGACTGGGTTGCTTAATGCAAGAGACCAGGTTGCTTAATGCAAGAGACCAGGTTGCTTAATGCAAGAGAATGGGTTGCTGAATGCAAGAGACCAGGTTGCTTAATGCAAGAGACCAGGTTGCTTAATGCAAGAGAATGGGTTGCTGAATGCAAGAGACCGGGTTGCTTAATGCAAGAGACCGGGTTGCTGAATGCAAGAGACCAGGTTGCTTAATGCAAGAGACCGGGTTGCTGAATGCAAGAGACCGGGTTGCTGAATGCAAGAGATCGGGTTGCTGAATGCAAGAGACCCGGTTGCTTAATGCAAGAGACCGGGTTGCTGAATGCAAGAGAACGGGTTGCTGAATGCAAGAGATCGGGTTGCTGAATGCAAGAGATCGGGTTGCTTAATGCAAGAGACCGGGTTGCTTAATGCAAGAGACCGGGTTGCTGAATGCAAGAGACCGGGTTGCTTAATGCAAGAGACCGGGTTGCTTAACGCAAAAGACTGGGTTGCTTAATGCAAGAGACTGGGTTGCTTAATGCAAGAGACCGGGTTGCTGAATGCAAGAGATCGGGTTGCTGAATGCAAGAGATCGGGTTGCTTAATGCAAGAGACCGGGTTGCTTAATGCAAGAGACCGGGTTGCTGAATGCAAGAGACCGGGTTGCTTAATGCAAGAGACTGGGTTGCTTAACGCAAAAGACTGGGTTGCTTAATGCAAGAGACTGGGTTGCTTAATGCAAGAGACCGGGTTGCTGAATGCAAGAGACCGGGTTGCTTAATGCAAGAGACCAGGTTGCTTAATGCAAGAGACCAGGTTTCTTAATGCAAGAGAATGGGTTGCTTAATGCAAGAGACTGGGTTGCTTAATGCAAGAGATGGGGTTGCTTAATGCAAGAGACAGGGTTGCTGAATGCAAGAGACTGGGTTGCTTAATGCAAGAGACCGGGTTGCTTAATGCAAGAGAATGGGTTGCTAAATGCAAGAGACTGGGTTGCTTAATGCAAGAGACCGGGTTGCTTAATGCAAGAGACCGGGTTGCTGAATGGAAGAGACTGGGTTGCTTAATGCAAGAGAACGGGTTGCTGAATGCAAGAGACCGGGTTGCTTTATGCAAGAGACCGGGTTGCTTAATGCAAGAGACCGAGTTGCTTAATGCAAGAGACCGGGTTGCTGAATGCAAGAGACCGGGTTGCTTAATGCAAGAGATCGGGTTGCTTAATGCAAGAGACCGAGTTGCTTAATGCAAGAGACCGGGTTGCTCAATGCAAGAGACCGGGTTGCTTAATGCAAGAGACCGGGTTGCTTAATGCAAGAGACTGGGTTGCTTAATGCAAGAAACCAGGTTGCTGAATGCAAGAGGCCGGGTTGCTTAAAGCAAGAGACCGGGTTGCTTAATGCAAGAGACTGGGTTGCTTAATGCAAGAGACCGGTTTACTTAATGCAAGAGACCTGGTTGCTTAATGCAAGAGACTGGGTTGCTTAATGCAAGAGACCAGGTTGCTTAATGCAAGAGAATGGGTTGCTTAATGCAAGAGACTGGGTTGCTTAATGCAAGAGACTGGGTTGCTTAATGCAAGAGACCGGGTTGCTGAATGCAAGAGACTGGGTTGCTTAATGCAAGAGACCGGGTTGCTTAATGCAAGAGACCAGGTTGCTTAATGCAAGAGAATGGGTTGCTTAATGCAAGAGACTGGGTTGCTGAATGCAAGAGACCAGGTTGCTTAATGCAAGAGACCAGGTTGCTTAATGCAAGAGACCAGGTTGCTTAATGCAAGAGAATGGGTTGCTCAATGCAAGAGACCGGGTTGCTTAATGCAAGAGACCAGGTTGCTTAATGCAAGAGACCAGGTTGCTTAATGCAAGAGAATGGGTTGCTGAATGCAAGAGACTGGGTTGCTGAATGCAAGAGACCGGGTTGCTTTATGCAAGAGACCAGGTTGCTGAATGCAAGAGACCGGGTTGCTTAATGCAAGAGACCAGGTTGCTTAATGCAAGAGACCAGGTTGCTTAATGCAAGAGAATGGGTTGCTTAATGCAAGAGACTGGGTTGCTTAATGCAAGAGACCAGGTTGCTTAATGCAAGAGACCAGGTTGCTTAATGCAAGAGAATGGGTTGCTGAATGCAAGAGACCAGGTTGCTTAATGCAAGAGACCAGGTTGCTTAATGCAAGAGAATGGGTTGCTGAATGCAAGAGACTGGGTTGCTTAATGCAAGAGACTGGGTTGCTTAATGCAAGAGACCGGGTTGCTGAATGCAAGAGATCGGGTTGCTGAATGCAAGAGACTGGGTTGCTTAATGCAAGAGACCAGGTTGCTTAATGCAAGAGACCAGGTTGCTTAATGCAAGAGAATGGGTTGCTGAATGCAAGAGACCGGAATGCTTAATGCAAGAGACCAGGTTGCTTAAAGCAAGAGACCAGGTTGCTTAATGCAAGATAATGGGTTGCTGAATGCAAGAGACTGGGTTGCTTAATGCAAGAGACCAGGTTGCTTAATGCAAGAGAATGGGTTGCTTAATGCAAGAGACTGGGTTGCTTAATGCAAGAGACCAGGTTGCTGAATGCAAGAGATCGGGTTGCTGAATGCAAGAGATCGGGTTGCTTAATGCAAGAGACCGGGTTGCTTAATGCAAGAGACCGGGTTGCTGAATGCAAGAGACCAGGTTGCTTAATGCAAGAGACCGGGTTGCTGAATGCAAGAGACCGGGTTGCTGAATGCAAGAGATCGGGTTGCTGAATGCAAGAGACCCGGTTGCTTAATGCAAGAGACCGGGTTGCTGAATGCAAGAGAACGGGTTGCTGAATGCAAGAGATCGGGTTGCTGAATGCAAGAGATCGGGTTGCTTAATGCAAGAGACCGGGTTGCTTAATGCAAGAGACCGGGTTGCTGAATGCAAGAGACCGGGTTGCTTAATGCAAGAGACCGGGTTGCTTAACGCAAAAGACTGGGTTGCTTAATGCAAGAGACTGGGTTGCTTAATGCAAGAGACCGGGTTGCTGAATGCAAGAGATCGGGTTGCTGAATGCAAGAGATCGGGTTGCTTAATGCAAGAGACCGGGTTGCTTAATGCAAGAGACCGGGTTGCTGAATGCAAGAGACCGGGTTGCTTAATGCAAGAGACTGGGTTGCTTAACGCAAAAGACTGGGTTGCTTAATGCAAGAGACTGGGTTGCTTAATGCAAGAGACCGGGTTGCTGAATGCAAGAGACCGGGTTGCTTAATGCAAGAGACCAGGTTGCTTAATGCAAGAGACCAGGTTTCTTAATGCAAGAGAATGGGTTGCTTAATGCAAGAGACTGGGTTGCTTAATGCAAGAGATGGGGTTGCTTAATGCAAGAGACAGGGTTGCTGAATGCAAGAGACTGGGTTGCTTAATGCAAGAGACCGGGTTGCTTAATGCAAGAGACCAGGTTGCTTAATGCAAGAGAATGGGTTGCTTAATGCAAGAGACTGGGTTGCTGAATGCAAGAGACCAGGTTGCTTAATGCAAGAGACCAGGTTGCTTAATGCAAGAGACCAGGTTGCTTAATGCAAGAGAATGGGTTGCTGAATGCAAGAGACCGGGTTGCTTAATGAAGAGACCAGGTTGCTTAATGCAAGAGACCAGGTTGCTTAATGCAAGAGAATGGGTTGCTTAACGCAAAAGACTGGGTTGCTTAATGCAAGAGACTGGGTTGCTTAATGCAAGAGACCGGGTTGCTGAATGCAAGAGACCGGGTTGCTTAATGCAAGAGACCAGGTTGCTTAATGCAAGATACCAGGTTTCTTAATGCAAGAGAATGGGTTGCTTAATGCAAGAGACTGGGTTGCTTAATGCAAGAGACCGGGTTGCTGAATGCAAGAGATCGGGTTGCTGAATGCAAGAGACTGGGTTGCTTAATGCAAGAGACCAGGTTGCTTAATGCAAGAGACCAGGTTGCTTAATGCAAGAGAATGGGTTGCTGAATGCAAGAGACCGGAATGCTTAATGCAAGAGACCAGGTTGCTTAAAGCAAGAGACCAGGTTGCTTAATGCAAGATAATGGGTTGCTGAATGCAAGAGACTGGGTTGCTTAATGCAAGAGACCAGGTTGCTTAATGCAAGAGAATGGGTTGCTTAATGCAAGAGACTGGGTTGCTTAATGCAAGAGACCAGGTTGCTGAATGCAAGAGATCGGGTTGCTGAATGCAAGAGATCGGGTTGCTTAATGCAAGAGACCGGGTTGCTTAATGCAAGAGACCGGGTTGCTGAATGCAAGAGACCAGGTTGCTTAATGCAAGAGACCGGGTTGCTGAATGCAAGAGACCGGGTTGCTGAATGCAAGAGATCGGGTTGCTGAATGCAAGAGACCCGGTTGCTTAATGCAAGAGACCGGGTTGCTGAATGCAAGAGAACGGGTTGCTGAATGCAAGAGATCGGGTTGCTGAATGCAAGAGATCGGGTTGCTTAATGCAAGAGACCGGGTTGCTTAATGCAAGAGACCGGGTTGCTGAATGCAAGAGACCGGGTTGCTTAATGCAAGAGACCGGGTTGCTTAACGCAAAAGACTGGGTTGCTTAATGCAAGAGACTGGGTTGCTTAATGCAAGAGACCGGGTTGCTGAATGCAAGAGATCGGGTTGCTGAATGCAAGAGATCGGGTTGCTTAATGCAAGAGACCGGGTTGCTTAATGCAAGAGACCGGGTTGCTGAATGCAAGAGACCGGGTTGCTTAATGCAAGAGACTGGGTTGCTTAACGCAAAAGACTGGGTTGCTTAATGCAAGAGACTGGGTTGCTTAATGCAAGAGACCGGGTTGCTGAATGCAAGAGACCGGGTTGCTTAATGCAAGAGACCAGGTTGCTTAATGCAAGAGACCAGGTTTCTTAATGCAAGAGAATGGGTTGCTTAATGCAAGAGACTGGGTTGCTTAATGCAAGAGACTGGGTTGCTTAACGCAAAAGACTGGGTTGCTTAATGCAAGAGACTGGGTTGCTTAATGCAAGAGACCGGGTTGCTGAATGCAAGAGACCGGGTTGCTTAATGCAAGAGACCAGGTTGCTTAATGCAAGAGACCAGGTTTCTTAATGCAAGAGAATGGGTTGCTTAATGCAAGAGTCTGGGTTGCTTAATGCAAGAGATGGGGTTGCTTAATGCAAGAGACAGGGTTGCTGAATGCAAGAGACTGGGTTGCTTAATGCAAGAGACCGGGTTGCTTAATGCAAGAGACCGGGTTGCTTAATGCAAGAGACCAGGTTGCTTAATGCAAGAGACCAGGTTTCTTAATGCAAGAGAATGGGTTGCTTAATGCAAGAGTCTGGGTTGCTTAATGCAAGAGATGGGGTTGCTTAATGCAAGAGACAGGGTTGCTGAATGCAAGAGACTGGGTTGCTTAATGCAAGAGACCGGGTTGCTTAATGCAAGAGACCAGGTTGCTTAATGCAAGAGAATGGGTTGCTTAATGCAAGAGACCGGGTTGCTGAATGCAAGAGACCAGGTTGCTTAATGCAAGAGACCAGGTTGCTTAATGCAAGAGACCAGGTTGCTTAATGCAAGAGAATGGGTTGCTGAATGCAAGAGACCGGGTTGCTTAATGAAGAGACCAGGTTGCTTAATGCAAGAGACCAGGTTGCTTAATGCAAGAGAATGGGTTGCTTAACGCAAAAGACTGGGTTGCTTAATGCAAGAGACTGGGTTGCTTAATGCAAGAGACCGGGTTGCTGAATGCAAGAGACCGGGTTGCTTAATGCAAGAGACCAGGTTGCTTAATGCAAGATACCAGGTTTCTTAATGCAAGAGAATGGGTTGCTTAATGCAAGAGACTGGGTTGCTTAATGCAAGAGACGGGGTTGCTTAATGCAAGAGACAGGGTTGCTGAATGCAAGAGACTGGGTTGCTTAATGCAAGAGACCGGGTTGCTTAATGCAAGAGACCAGGTTGCTTAATGCTAGAGAATGGGTTGCTTAATGCAAGAGACTGGGTTGCTTAATGCAAGAGACCGGGTTGCTTAATGCAAGAGACCGGGTTGTTGAATGGAAGAGACCGGGTTGCTTGATGCAAGATACCAGGTTGCTTAATGCAAGAGAACGGGTTGCTGAATGCAAGAGACCGGGTTGCTTTATGCAAGAGACCGGGTTGCTTAATGCAAGAGACCGAGTTGCTTAATGCAAGAGACCGGGTTGCTGAATGCAAGAGACCGGGTTGCTTAATGCAAGAGATCAGGTTGCTTAATGCAAGAGACCGAGTTGCTTAATGCAAGAGACCGGGTTGCTCAATGCAAGAGACCGGGTTGCTTAATGCAAGAGATCGGGTTGCTTAATGCAAGAGACCGGGTTGCTTAATGCAAGAGACTGGGTTGCTTAATGCAAGAAACCAGGTTGCTGAATGCAAGAGGCCGGGTTGCTTAAAGCAAGAGACCGGGTTGCTTAATGCAAGAGATCGGGTTGCTTAATGCAAGAGACCGGGTTACTTAATGCAAGAGACCTGGTTGCTTAATGCAAGAGACTGGGTTGCTTAATGCAAGAGACCGGGTTTTGACTGACTAAGATTTGCTTTTACACTACTCTCAGAAATTGCTGCCAGGTGTTTCCCAAGAACAGGACAAAGCGAGAATTAAACAAGTCTCAATGCACAATGTCAGTTTCAATTATTTAGCACCATAATGTAATAATAAATGCATTGAATATGCAGTAAGATTGTAATGAGTCTAGCACCTTAATGTAATAATAAATGCATTGAATATGCAGTAAGATAGTAATGAGTCTAGCACCTTAATGTAAAATAAATGCATTGAATATGCAGTAAGATAGTAATGAGTCTAGCACTTAAATGTAATAATAAATGCATTGAATATGCAGAAAGATAGTAATGAGTCTAGCACCTTGATGTAATAATAAATGCATTTATTGTGCAAAAAGGTCATAATAAATTCATAAAAAACTGTAGGACAATTGGAAATCTCACTAGCATATTGCATATTTTGAGGACGTTGGTGTTTTGAGTTGCAATTACTACTTTCACTTGGCATTATAATGCCAGAAGTTAAAGGATGTCAGAACTGATTTGTAAGTAAAACTTCACATAAATATTGAATGACAATACTATCTCTAGATCATGAATTGATGTACATTTATTAAAAACATGTAATCAACTTATAATGTTAATTTATTGTTTTAAAAGGTATCATTTGTTTTGCTCTAGGAAATGTGATGCTTGCTTAATTCTGAACACAGATGTCATAAACGTTTAGACAGACTCCACAAGTGAAGCTTGCTATTTTTAGCTTCCTTTTTTCCTGGTGACAGTATTCATACTTATTTTGTATTACATCTAGAGGTGAGACAATACAGACGTAACGCAGTACGATACATATCTATCATAAAGAATAACTTATATGTTCCAAATCCCACACTTGTTAGCATTAATGGTAAGGAAATATTAACTAAAGGCATTAGTTAAGAATATTTACTTCACAATAATTGTTTCCTGTTAAGAACAAAACACAAAAGATTGTGGAGAACATATTTATGCTAAATATTTGCAGTTCATGGAGTGAGTGCCCACACATCACGCAGATTCTGGCATTCAGTCCTCTTTCTGATGGAAACTTCAACAAATATGTGTTACTGAAGGCGCCAATTACAAAAACAGCACTGTTGCAACCCGTTTTGTAATAAAAACCCGTTTTGTAATAAAAACCCGTTTTGTAATAAAAATTTCAAAGTTGACAGAAACGCCTTATTTCATCATAAAATAACTATAAACCAGTATACAACTGTAAAATGAGTCTTATTTTACAAAACTTATAGGAAAACTCGAGCAATAAAGACATACTTTTAAAGAACCCGTTTTGTAATACCATTTTTTGAGACTCAACCCGTTTTGTAATAAAAATTTCAAAGTTGACAGAAACGTCTTATTTCATCATAAAATAACTATAAACCAGTATACAACTGTAAAATGAGTCTTATTTTACAAAACTTATAGGAAAACTTGAGCAATAAAGACATACTTTTAAAGAACCCGTTTTGTAATACCATTTTTTGAGACTCGACCCGTTTTGTAATAAAAATTTCAAAGTTGACAGAAACGCCTTATTTCATCATAAAATAACTATAAACCAGTATACAACTGTAAAATGAATCTTATTACACAAGACCCAATAGGAAAACTCGAGCAATAAAGACATACTTTTAAAGAACCCGTTTTGTAATACTATTTTTTGAGACTCAACCCGTTTTGTAATACCATTTTTTGAGACTCAACCCGTTTTGTAATAAAAATGTCAAAGTCGACAGAAAAGTCTTATTTCATCATGAAATAAGTATGAACCAGTATACAACTGTAAAATGAGTCTTATTTCACCAGACCCAATAGGAAAACTCGAGCAAAAAAGACATCCTTTTAAAGAACCTGTATTGTATTACTATTTTTTGAGACTCAACCCGTTTTGGAATAAAAATTTCAAAGTTGACAGAAACGTCTTATTTCATCATGAAATAAGTATAAACCAGTATACAACTGTAAAATGAGTCTTATTTCACGAAACCCAATAGGAAAACTCAAGCAATAAAGACACACTTTTAAAGAACTTGTTTTGTAATACTATTTTTTGAGACTCAACCCCTTTTGTAATAAAAATCTAAAAGTTGACAGAAACGTCTAATTTCATCAAGAATTAACGTGAAACAGTCTTCTTATGTAAAATATGTCTTATTTTGGAACATTGTACAGGAAAATTATAGCCGGAAAGACATAATTTTAAAGAATCCGTTTTGTAATACCATTTTTTGAGACTCAACCCGTTTTGTAATAAAAATTTCAAAGAGAACAGAAACGCCTTATTTCATCGTAAAATAACTATAAACCAGTATACAACTGTAAAATGAGTCTTATTTTACGAAACCTAATAGGAAAACTCAAGCAATAAAGACACACTTTTAAAGAACCCGTTTTGTAATACTATTTTTTGAGACTCAACCCGTTTTGTAATAAAACATTCAAAGTTGACAGAAAAGTCTTATTTCATCATGAAATAAGTATAAACCAGTATGCAACTGTAAAATGAGTCGTATTTCACAAAACTTAATAGGAAAACTCTAGCAATAATGACATACTTTTAAAGAACCCGTTTTGTAATACTATTTTTTGAGATTCGACCCGTTTTGTAATAAAAATTTCAAAATTCCTAGAAATTATTTAATTCATTATTAAATAACATGACAGAAACGTCTTATTGTGAAATATCTGGAGACCAGTCAACAATTGTAAAATGCGTCATATTTTACAAGACTTTAAAGGAAAACTCGAATAATAAAGGCATCATTTAAGGAACCTGTTTTGTAATTTAATATTTTAGACAACCCGTTTTGTAATAAAAAAGTTCAATTTGACGTGAACAACCAACGGAATTTTAATGAGGACAAACTATACCCTACTATTGGCATTTTCGGGCTTAGCATTTCAGTCATATATGGCGGTCACTTGACCTAACCAGTGCTCATGGGTTATCAACCAGAACCAACCTGATCTTCCCCAAGAAAATAACTTCTCTTCCTGAATCAGAGTTAAGAGGTGGAGGACAAATGACGTTGGATACAGTATCGTCAGTCAAATGATTTATTTAGACAAAATAAGCTCATGATTCAGTTAATAATTGATTAAATTTTCCCAACTACATATATGTATGCATTTAACCCAGTTTTACGGATGGTGATCAGCTTGAGTTTATGAAACTGCACATACGTGATACATTGGTGATATGCTTGTCTAGAAAATGTAAAGCTAAGTTTAGCTTTTGAAAGTTTGACTGCTTGTCATAATTTTGTTTCTTCAAATTAAAACTTTCTTGTCAATATTTACTGTTTAGGTCTGCTAACTAAATACTGTAATCGACAATTTGTGAGAAGTATTATACTGTTATTTTCACCAAATATCACTTAAGCGTAATACCGGCTTGTATAGTCTGCACACGATAACAAAATCACCGCTGACATATAGTAAATAATGTGATAATTTATTTACAAACAAGTCACTACATCTCTTCCAAGCAAGCAAATCCACAATCCAGCCTTCAGCAGCCCTAGGTCTTAAGCGCTCAAAGCGCTTTGATTTAAACTCAAACCCTTATAATCCTGACATTATGAAAACTTCCGACTGTAAGATTTTAAAGAAATCAACTATCGATAAATGTTCGTACATTGTTAACTGCATGTCGGACACTAATGTTTAAAGACGAAATGAAGTTATATATGTAAGGGAAGGATTAAATTGGTACAAGGATGGCCACAATCAAAATACAAATGCCTTCCCACAGATCCCACGGAAACATCAGCATACGATCTTCGGAATTTATGAGGTTTAAGGGGAAACATCTATAGGAATAGAGAAGTACACAATTGTGTTACTAACAATCAAATACAAACATGGAGAATTGTAAGGGACAACGAGAGGGGGGAATGAATGGACAAGCTAATTGACCATGGACAGATAGGGGGCGGGACTATTGTAATTGGGGAAATATTCATCTACAAAGCATTGGTATGGTAGGATATGACCAATAAGAAGGCCTTTCACGATTGTGTTCGGGATTGAATTGGCATTTACTTTTGCTCCGGAACTTATTACTGAGTACGTATTTTAATTAGCGATTAAGTGTGAGGTTAGCAAGTTAGTGTGAGAGTTCCGAGTCGCTGTATTGTTATTATTTCTATTTATGTTTTATGTGTATTTGAAGTTCCCCTTTCCACATGTGCAGTTATTTTCGGAGAGGAAGACATATTGTTTTTGTCTTCGGCATATGTCTGTCCGTCTGTCCACTTAAAGCTTTCCGCGCTTCAACACTGGTGGTTGAATTTCAGCTAAACTTCATAGGACTGATCAGCATCGAGGGTAGTTGTGCATCCTCGTCGTTTCGTTCCGCTATGATATTTTTCACTGAGTTATGGCACTCTGATGTTTTTTATACATAAACAGTGCATGATGAAGTTTGTCCGCCCTTTATCTCCAATACTGCTGGTTGGATTTCAGCCAAACTCCAGAGTATTGATAAGCATCAAGTGTAGTTGTGCATCCTTGTCGTTTCGTTCCGCTCAGATAATTTCTTTACGGAGTTACGGCCCTTTGATGTTTTTATAAATATTTGTATGTGTCGTACAAGCAAATTTGAATCAATTCATACAATCAAATGAAATCAGTATCAATGTTTATTGTGAATGTTTACACGCATTTTGAATAAGCACCTATTTAGTCAATTGTGGCTAAAACAATAACAAAACAGATAAGCAAACACATTTTCACATGATTTGTAAGTAAAGAGTGTACAAGCTTTGCAATTTTCTTTATATTCGTTACTTATTACTTACATAATTATTATTAACTTTACACTTTAAATGAAACATAAGCATATTGAAGTTTGTAAACAATGGAGATTTCTTTGAAATTGTCTTTCATATACTGGTACTGCCAACTACAAAAGCAATTTTAGCAAGGGGCTCGTCAGAGCAAATTGCTATAGTAGGCGAAATCCGCGGACACTCATCGGGTGAGTCATTCCAAGTCTGTAATTCGGAACCGCCAAAGTCTACATACTCCTGAAGAAAGTAGTCATAGTGTAACAAAAAATAGCGGTAAGCCTTTGCGATATCAGCTGGAAAACGGATTTGAGCTGACATCACTTACAAAATAATTCAGCGGCCGATAGGGTAAGTTAGTGTACAGTAGGCAGAGATACGTATTACAAGAAAACGGTGCGACATATAATATATACAATTCAATAATTATACGTTTATTGAAATCATGGGAAATGCAATTTTTCATCATCGTTCCGTTGAATATCGACGACTTACGGAAACTGTTCTAAATTGATTACATTCACATATTTTTTGTTTTATTGTCGACTGTTAAATATTAAAGAGTGAAATATTAATAACGACTGGTAGAAAAGTATAGTTTAACAAAAACAAAAAGATAAAATAATATTTCCCATGTAGTGAACAAAATGGCGGCATCCACGAAAACGCACGACAACGAAGAAAATACGTGAACTACTGTGCACAGATGTGTTTGACCAGTCGCATAGAAACAGAACACTGTTGTATCGATACTTCATTTTACAATGAAAAATAATGCATTAATGATTTTTGTAACTTGTACAGAAAGTGCAACTGGGTTGCACTTGTAAACCGCGTAATCCTGCCATTTCTGAGACAGAGTGTCGAGTTTGACATCATGATGATCCATGACTGTCTATACCAATTCTTTGTATACAATCGTGTTTGTTCAACTCCTTTATTATTGAATATACTGACATAATAAAGTGTTCTTGATATACTATTGTGATAGGTAGATCTATGTCAAAGTGACGTCTGTGATCTGCAGTGAGCCCCTTGCTGTCAGCACTTTCAGTGCTTTGATTTTCGTTAAACTCTAGCAAGTAATTGGGGAGATATACGTTTTTGTGTCAAAAACAACCTTCTAGTTTCACTTGATCTTATATTCATGTTCTTTTCTTTCCCTTTCGACCTATTATTACTGACTTTCTTGAATTGTTCCGTGATGTATCCATCCATTGATATTTTTCTTGTTGTCCCCCTAAATTGTCCTATAATATTATAAGTCCTAGGTTGTATACTGAGTTGATGAAATTTTTTATTACAAAACGGGTTGAGTCTCAAAAAATGGTACTACAAAACGGGTTCTGTAAAATTATGCCTTTCCGGCTATAATTTTCCTTTTCAATGTTCCGAAATAAAACATATTTTATATAAGAAGACTGGTTTCCCGTTAATTCTTGATGAAATTAGACGTTTCTGTCAACTTTGAAATTTTTATTACAAAACGGGTTGAGTCTCAAAAAATGGTATTACAAAACGGGTTCTTTAAAATTACGTCTTTTTTGCTCGAGTTTTCCTTTGAAGTCTTGAAAATATGACGCATTTTACAATTGTAGACTGGTGTCCAGCATTTGAATAATGAAATACGACGTTTCGGTCAACTTTGAAATTTTTATTACAAATCGGGTTGAGTCTCAACAAATGGTATTACAAAACGGGTTCTTTAAATTACTGTCTGTATTGGTCGAGTTTACATTTAAAGTTTTGTAAAATAAGACTCATTTTATTATTGTAGACTGGTTGCCAGCTATTTCATAGTGAAATAAGACGTTTCTGTTAACTTTGAATTTTTTATTACAAAGCGGGTTGAGTCTCAAAAAATGGTATTACAAAACGGGTTCTTTAAAAGTATGTCTTTAATTGCTTGAGTTTTCCTATTGGGTCTTGTGGAATAAGGCTAATTTTACAGTTGTATCCTGGTTTATAGTTATTTCATGATGAAATAAGACGTTTCTGTCAACTTTTAGATTTTTATTACAAAACAGGTTGAGTCTCAAAAAATAGTATTACAAAACGGGTTCTTTAAAGTTATGTCTTTCTGGCTATAATTTTCCTGTTCAATGTTCCAAAATAAGGCATATATTACATAAGAAGACTGGTTTCCCGTTAATTCTTGATGAAATTCGACGTTTCTGTCAACTTTTAGATTTTTATTACAAAACGTGTTTTTATTACAAAACGGGTTGCAACAGCCCTGTACGCAATTTATAGCGAAAACTTTTTTCACGTAAATATGTCAAGTAATACCTCATTTTGTTCGTCTTGATGAACACTATTGAAATATATACATATATGTATACTTTTTCGAAGATAAAAATTCTCACAAGGGTCCAGTCCACCCTTACGTGATTTTTGCGAAAACCTCGGGAAACATTTGAAATGGATATATTGCATAGCTGAAGACATTTTCGTCGATGGGGTAGGTAAGTGTTTAAGTACTGAAAAAATGAGCAAAATCGGAGAGAAATATTTTTTTCCGATAAATGAAATTCTGCAAAGGTCTAGACCTGTACGCAATTTATAGCGAAAACTTTTTTCACGTCAATATGTCAAGTAATACCTCATTTTGTTCGTCTTGATGAACACTATTGAAATATATACATATATGTATACTTTTTCGAAGATAACAATTCTCACAAGGGTCCAGTCCACCCTTACGTGATTTTTGCGAAAACCCCGGGAAACATTTGAAATGGATATATTGCATAGCTGAAGACATTTTCGTCGATGGGGTAGGTAAGTGTTTAAGTACTGAAAAAATGAGCAAAATCGGAGAGAAATATTTTTTTTCCGATAAATGAAATTCTGCAAAGGTCTAGACCTGTACGCAATTTATAGCCAAAACGTTTTTCACGTAAATATGTCAAGTAATACCTCATTTTGTTCGTCTTGATGAACACTATTGAAATATATACATATATGTATACTTTTTCGAAGATAAAAATTCTCACAAGGGTCCAGTCCTCCCTTACGTGATTTTTGCGAAAACCTCGGGAAACATTTGAAATGGATATATTGCATAGCTGAAGACATTTTCGTCGATGGGGTAGGTAAGTGTTTAAGTACTGAAAAAATGAGCAAAATCGGAGAGAAATATTTTTTTTCCGATAAATGAAATTCTGCAAAGGTCTAGACCTGTACGCAATTTATAGCGAAAACTTTTTTCACGTAAATATGTCAAGTAATACCTCATTTTGTTCGTCTTGATGAACACTATTGAAATATATACGTATATGTATACTTTTTCGAAGATAAAAATTCTCACAAGGGTCCAGTCCACCCTTACGTGATTTTTGCGAAAACCTCGGGAAACATTTGAAATGGATATATTGCATAGCTGAAGACATTTTCGTCGATGGGGTACGTAAGTGTTTAAGTACTGAAAAAATGAGCAAAATCGGAGAGAAATATTTTTTTTCCGATAAATGAAATTCTGCAAAGGTCTAGACCTGTACGCAATTTATAGCCAAAATTTTTTTTTACGTAAATATGTCAAGTAATACCTCATTTTGTTCGTCTTGATGAACACTATTGAAATATATACATATATGTATACTTTTTCGAAGATAAAAATTCTCGCAAGGGTCCAGTCCACCCTTACGTGATTTTTGCGAAAACCTCGGGAAACATTTGAAATGGATATATTGCATAGCTGAAGACATTTTCGTCGATGGGGTAGGTAAGTGTTTAAGTACTGAAAAAATGAGCAAAATCGGAGAGAAATATTTTTTTTCCGATAAATGAAATTCTGCAAAGGGTTAGACCTGTACGCAATTTATAGCGAAAACTTTTTTCACGTAAATATGTCAAGTAATACCTCATTTTGTTCGTCTTGATGAACACTATTGAAATATATACATATATGTATACTTTTTCGAAGATAAAAATTCTCGCAAGGGTCCAGTCCACCCTTACGTGATTTTTGCGAAAACCTCGGGAAACATTTGAAATGGATATATTGCCATATCTGAAGACATTTTCGTCGATGGGGTAGGTAAGTGTTTAAGTACTGAAAAAATGAGCAAAATCGGAGAGAAATATTTTTTTTCCGATAAATGAAATTCTGCAAAGGTCTAGACCTGTACGCAATTTATAGCGAAAACTTTTTTCACGTAAATATGTCAAGTAATACCTCATTTTGTTCGTCTTGATGAACACTATTGAAATATATACATATATGTATACTTTTTCGAAGATAAAAATTCTCGCAAGGGTCCAGTCCACCCTTACGTGATTTTTGCGAAAA
This sequence comes from Mactromeris polynyma, assembly GCA_032209605.1. Taxonomy (NCBI): domain Eukaryota; kingdom Metazoa; phylum Mollusca; class Bivalvia; order Venerida; family Mactridae; genus Mactromeris; species Mactromeris polynyma. The sequence continues at coordinate 22,596,391 of JASFXZ010000002.1, forward strand.
CCTCGGGAAACATTTGAAATGGATATATTGCCATAGCTGAAGACATTTTCGTCGATGGGGTAGGTAAGTGTTTAAGTACTGAAAAAATGAGCAAAATCGGAGAGAAATATTTTTTTTCCGATAAATGAAATTCTGCAAAGGTCTAGACCTGTACGCAATTTATAGCGAAAACTTTTTTCACGTAAATATGTCAAGTAATACCTCATTTTGTTCGTCTTGATGAACACTATTGAAATATATACATATATGTATACTTTTTCGAAAATAAAAATTCTCGCAAGGGTCCAGTCCACCCTTACGTGATTTTTGCGAAAACCTCGGGGAAACATTTGAAATGGATATATTGCATAGCTGAAGACATTTTCGTCGATGGGGTAGGTAAGTGTTTAAGTACTAAAAAAATGAGCAAAATCGGAGAGAAATATTTTTTTTCCGATAAATGAAATTCTGCAAAGGTCTAGACCTGTACGCAATTTATAGCGAAAACTTTTTTCACGTAAATATGTCAAGTAATACCTCATTTTGTTCGTCTTGATGAACACTATTGAAATATATACATATATGTATACTTTTTCGAAGATAGAAATTCTCGCAAGGGTCCAGTCCACCCTTACGTGATTTTTGCGAAAACCTCGGGAAACATTTGAAATGGATATATTGCATAGCTGAAGACATTTTCGTCGATGGGGTAGGTAAGTGTTTAAGTACTGAAAAAATGAGCAAAATCGGAGAGAAATATTTTTTTTCCGATAAATGAAATTCTGCAAAGGGTTAGACCTGTACGCAATTTATAGCGAAAACTTTTTTCACGTAAATATGTCAAGTAATACCTCATTTTGTTCGTCTTGATGAACACTATTGAAATATATACATATATGTATACTTTTTCGAAGATAAAAATTCTCGCAAGGGTCCAGTCCACCCTTACGTGATTTTTGCGAAAACCTCGGGAAACATTTGAAATGGATATATTGCATAGCTGAAGACATTTTCGTCGATGGGGTAGGTAAGTGTTTAAGTACTGAAAAAATGAGCAAAATCGGAGAGAAATATTTTTTTTCCGACAAATGAAATTCTGCAAAGGTCTAGACCTGTACGCAATTTATAGCGAAAACTTTTTTCACGTAAATATGTCAAGTAATACCTCATTTTGTTCGTCTTGATGAACACTATTGAAATATATACATATATGTATACTTTTTCGAAGATAAAAATTCTCGCAAGGGTCCAGTCCACCCTTACGTGATTTTTGCGAAAACCTCGGGAAACATTTGAAATGGATATATTGCATAGCTGAAGACATTTTCGTCGATGGGGTAGGTAAGTGTTTAAGTACTGAAAAAATGAGCAAAATCGGAGAGAAATATTTTTTTTCCGACAAATGAAATTCTGCAAAGGTCTAGACCTGTACGCAATTTATAGCGAAAACTTTTTTCACGTAAATATGTCAAGTAATACCTCATTTTGTTCGTCTTGATGAACACTATTGAAATATATACATATATGTATACTTTTTCGAAGATAAAAATTCTCGCAAGGGTCCAGTCCACCCTTACGTGATTTTTGCGAAAACCTCGGGAAACATTTGAAATGGATATATTGCATAGCTGAAGACATTTTCGTCGATGGGGTAGGTAAGTGTTTAAGTACTGAAAAAATGAGCAAAATCGGAGAGAAATATTTTTTTTCCGATAAATGAAATTCTGCAAAGGGTTAGACCTGTACGCAATTTATAGCGAAAACTTTTTTCACGTAAATATGTCAAGTAATACCTCATTTTGTTCGTCTTGATGAACACTATTGAAATATATACATATATGTATACTTTTTCGAAGATAAAAATTCTCGCAAGGGTCCAGTCCACCCTTACGTGATTTTTGCGAAAACCTCGGGAAACATTTGAAATGGATATATTGCATAGCTGAAGACATTTTCGTCGATGGGGTAGGTAAGTGTTTAAGTACTGAAAAAATGAGCAAAATCGGAGAGAAATATTTTTTTTCCGACAAATGAAATTCTGCAAAGGTCTAGACCTGTACGCAATTTATAGCGAAAACTTTTTTCACGTAAATATGTCAAGTAATACCTCATTTTGTTCGTCTTGATGAACACTATTGAAATATATACATATATGTATACTTTTTCGAAGATAAAAATTCTCGCAAGGGTCCAGTCCACCCTTACGTGATTTTTGCGAAAACCTCGGGAAACATTTGAAATGGATATATTGCATAGCTGAAGACATTTTCGTCGATGGGGTAGGTAAGTGTTTAAGTACTGAAAAAATGAGCAAAATCGGAGAGAAATATTTTTTTTCCGACAAATGAAATTCTGCAAAGGTCTAGACCTGTACGCAATTTATAGCGAAAACTTTTTTCACGTAAATATGTCAAGTAATACCTCATTTTGTTCGTCTTGATGAACACTATTGAAATATATACATATATGTATACTTTTTCGAAGATAAAAATTCTCGCAAGGGTCCAGTCCACCCTTACGTGATTTTTGCGAAAACCTCGGGAAACATTTGAAATGGATATATTGCATAGCTGAAGACATTTTCGTCCGATGGGGTAGGTAAGTGTTTAAGTACTGAAAAAATGAGCAAAATCGAGAGAAATATTTTTTTTCCGATAAATGAAATTCTGCAAAGGTCTAGACCTGTACGCAATTTATAGCGAAAACTTTTTTCACGTAAATATGTCAAGTAATACCTCATTTTGTTCGTCTTGATGAACACTATTGAAATATATACATATATGTATACTTTTTCGAAGATAAAAATTCTCACAAGGGTCCAGTCCACCCTTACGTGATTTTTGCGAAAACCTCGGGAAACATTTGAAATGGATATATTGCATAGCTGAAGACATTTCGTCGATGGGGTAGGTAAGTGTTTAAGTACTGAAAAAATGAGCAAAATCGGAGAGAAATATTTTTTTTCCGATAAATGAAATTCTGCAAAGGTCTAGACCTGTACGCAATTTATAGCGAAAACTTTTTTCACGTAAATATGTCAAGTAATACCTCATTTTGTTCGTCTTGATGAACACTATTGAAATATATACATATATGTATACTTTTTCGAAGATAAAAATTCTCGCAAGGGTCCAGTCCACCCTTACGTGATTTTTGCGAAAACCTCGGGAAACATTTGAAATGGATATATTGCATAGCTGAAGACATTTTCGTCGATGGGGTAGGTAAGTGTTTAAGTACTGAAAAAATGAGCAAAATCGGAGAGAAATATTTTTTTTCCGATAAATGAAATTCTGCAAAGGTCTAGACCTGTACGCAATTTATAGCGAAAACTTTTTTCACGTAAATATGTCAAGTAATACCTCATTTTGTTCGTCTTGATGAACACTATTGAAATATATACATATATGTATACTTTTTCGAAGATAAAAATTCTCGCAAGGGTCCAGTCCACCCTTACGTGATTTTTGCGAAAACCTCGGGAAACATTTGAAATGGATATATTGCATAGCTGAAGACATTTTCGTCGATGGGGTAGGTAAGTGTTTAAGTACTGAAAAAATGAGCAAAATCGGAGAGAAATATTTTTTTTCCGATAAATGAAATTCTGCAAAGGTCTAGACCTGTACGCAATTTATAGCGAAAACTTTTTTCACGTAAATATGTCAAGTAATACCTCATTTTGTTCGTCTTGATGAACACTATTGAAATATATACATATATGTATACTTTTTCGAAGATAAAAATTCTCGCAAGGGTCCAGTCCACCCTTACGTGATTTTTGCGAAAACCTCGGGAAACATTTGAAATGGATATATTGCATAGCTGAAGACATTTTCGTCGATGGGGTAGGTAAGTGTTTAAGTACTGAAAAAATGAGCAAAATCGGAGAGAAATATTTTTTTTCCGATAAATGAAATTCTGCAAAGGTCTAGACCTGTACGCAATTTATAGCGAAAACTTTTTTCACGTAAATATGTCAAGTAATACCTCATTTTGTTCGTCTTGATGAACACTATTGAAATATATACATATATGTATACTTTTTCGAAGATAAAAATTCTCGCAAGGGTCCAGTCCACCCTTACGTGATTTTTGCGAAAACCTCGGGAAACATTTGAAATGGATATATTGCATAGCTGAAGACATTTTCGTCGATGGGGTAGGTAAGTGTTTAAGTACTGAAAAAATGAGCAAAATCGGAGAGAAATATTTTTTTTCCGATAAATGAAATTCTGCAAAGGTCTAGACCTGTACGCAATTTATAGCGAAAACTTTTTTCACGTAAATATGTCAAGTAATACCTCATTTTGTTCGTCTTGATGAACACTATTGAAATATATACATATATGTATACTTTTTCGAAGATAAAAATTCTCGCAAGGGTCCAGTCCACCCTTACGTGATTTTTGCGAAAACCTCGGGAAACATTTGAAATGGATATATTGCATAGCTGAAGACATTTTCGTCGATGGGGTAGGTAAGTGTTTAAGTACTGAAAAAATGAGCAAAATCGGAGAGAAATATTTTTTTTCCGATAAATGAAATTCTGCAAAGGTCTAGACCTGTACGCAATTTATAGCGAAAACTTTTTTCACGTAAATATGTCAAGTAATACCTCATTTTGTTCGTCTTGATGAACACTATTGAAATATATACATATATGTATACTTTTTCGAAGATAAAAATTCTCGCAAGGGTCCAGTCCACCCTTACGTGATTTTTGCGAAAACCTCGGGAAACATTTGAAATGGATATATTGCATAGCTGAAGACATTTTCGTCGATGGGGTAGGTAAGTGTTTAAGTACTGAAAAAATGAGCAAAATCGGAGAGAAATATTTTTTTTCCGATAAATGAAATTCTGCAAAGGTCTAGACCTGTACGCAATTTATAGCGAAAACTTTTTTCACGTAAATATGTCAAGTAATACCTCATTTTGTTCGTCTTGATGAACACTATTGAAATATATACATATATGTATACTTTTTCGAAGATAAAAATTCTCGCAAGGGTCCAGTCCACCCTTACGTGATTTTTGCGAAAACCTCGGGAAACATTTGAAATGGATATATTGCATAGCTGAAGACATTTTCGTCGATGGGGTAGGTAAGTGTTTAAGTACTGAAAAAATGAGCAAAATCGGAGAGAAATATTTTTTTTCCGATAAATGAAATTCTGCAAAGGTCTAGACCTGTACGCAATTTATAGCGAAAACTTTTTTCACGTAAATATGTCAAGTAATACCTCATTTTGTTCGTCTTGATGAACACTATTGAAATATATACATATATGTATACTTTTTCGAAGATAAAAATTCTCGCAAGGGTCCAGTCCACCCTAACGTGATTTTTGCGAAAACCTCGGGAAACATTTGAAATGGATATATTGCATAGCTGAAGACATTTTCGTCGATGGGGTAGGTAAGTGTTTAAGTTCTGACAAAATGAGCAAAATCGGAGAGAAATATTTTTTTTCCGATAAATGAAATTCTGCAAAGGTCTAGACCTGTACGCAATTTATAGCGAAAACTTTTTTCACGTAAATATGTCAAGTAATACCTCATTTTGTTCGTCTTGATGAACACTATTGAAATATATACATATATGTATACTTTTTCGAAGATAAAAATTCTCGCAAGGGTCCAGTCCACCCTAACGTGATTTTTGCGAAAACCTCGGGAAACATTTGAAATGGATATATTGCATAGCTGAAGACATTTTCGTCGATGGGGTAGGTAAGTGTTTAAGTTCTGACAAAATGAGCAAAATCGGAGAGAAATATTTTTTTTCCGATAAATGAAATTCTGCAAAGGTCTAGACCTGTACGCAATTTATAGCGAAAACTTTTTTCACGTAAATATGTCAAGTAATACCTCATTTTGTTCGTCTTGATGAACACTATTGAAATATATACATATATGTATACTTTTTCGAAGATAAAAATTCTCAGCAAGGGTCCAGTCCACCCTTACGTGATTTTTGCGAAAACCTCGGGAAACATTTGAAATGGATATATTGCATAGCTGAAGACATTTTCGTCGATGGGGTAGGTAAGTGTTTAAGTACTGAAAAAATGAGCAAAATCGGAGAGAAATATTTTTTTTCCGATAAATGAAATTCTGCAAAGGTCTAGACCTGTACGCAATTTATAGCGAAAACTTTTTTCACGTAAATATGTCAAGTAATACCTCATTTTGTTCGTCTTGATGAACACTATTGAAATATATACATATATGTATACTTTTTCGAAGATAAAAATTCTCGCAAGGGTCCAGTCCACCCTTACGTGATTTTTGCGAAAACCTCGGGAAACATTTGAAATGGATATATTGCATAGCTGAAGACATTTTCGTCGATGGGGTAGGTAAGTGTTTAAGTACTGAAAAAATGAGCAAAATCGGAGAGAAATATTTTTTTTCCGATAAATGAAATTCTGCAAAGGTCTAGACCTGTACGCAATTTATAGCGAAAACTTTTTTCACGTAAATATGTCAAGTAATACCTCATTTTGTTCGTCTTGATGAACACTATTGAAATATATACATATATGTATACTTTTTCGAAGATAAAAATTCTCGCAAGGGTCCAGTCCACCCTTACGTGATTTTTGCGAAAACCTCGGGAAACATTTGAAATGGATATATTGCATAGCTGAAGACATTTTCGTCGATGGGGTAGGTAAGTGTTTAAGTACTGAAAAAATGAGCAAAATCGGAGAGAAATATTTTTTTTCCGATAAATGAAATTCTGCAAAGGTCTAGACCTGTACGCAATTTATAGCGAAAACTTTTTTCACGTAAATATGTCAAGTAATACCTCATTTTGTTCGTCTTGATGAACACTATTGAAATATATACATATATGTATACTTTTTCGAAGATAAAAATTCTCGCAAGGGTCCAGTCCACCCTTACGTGATTTTTGCGAAAACCTCGGGAAACATTTGAAATGGATATATTGCATAGCTGAAGACATTTTCGTCGATGGGGTAGGTAAGTGTTTAAGTACTGAAAAAATGAGCAAAATCGGAGAGAAATATTTTTTTTCCGATAAATGAAATTCTGCAAAGGTCTAGACCTGTACGCAATTTATAGCGAAAACTTTTTTCACGTAAATATGTCAAGTAATACCTCATTTTGTTCGTCTTGATGAACACTATTGAAATATATACATATATGTATACTTTTTCGAAGATAAAAATTCTCGCAAGGGTCCAGTCCACCCTTACGTGATTTTTGCGAAAACCTCGGGAAACATTTGAAATGGATATATTGCCATAGCTGAAGACATTTTCGTCGATGGGGT